>CM017906.1:8714034-8856534 GCA_008369825.1 Triplophysa tibetana
GATTCTGATTTAATTAAAACCGTTCAATGAAGACTGGCAGCGGCTTTATGAGGACAAATTATACTTAAGCAAAGCCACTGATGCATAGAGTTTAATCGCATTAAATGTTTTTTATAATATCAAGCCTGATGAATGAGACAAAGGTCGAATGTATAGGCATAACCGTTTACGTGAAGCTATTTATAAATCATAAACTCTGATGGTTTCGTTGATTGTAAAATCGTAAAATTCTGATGGTCTGCTCTAATTTATTCACCCTCTAGAGTGTATATGACTCGATATAACACAATATTTTGTGAAATGACACAGCGGTTTTGTGCACATACAATGGAAGTCAATGGGGGTCAATGTTGTTTTGTTACTGACGTTCTTCAAAATATGTTCTTTTGTGTTCTGCAGAAGAAAGATGGTCATACAGGTTTGGAACGAGATGAGGATGAATAAATGATGAAAGAACTTTCATTTTTGGGTGAGCTATCCATGTAACGTCAATGCCAAACATCTGAACTCAGTGTGAATGCAACAAAGTGAATCCGAAGTGTTGTGACACCTGGATTCACAGTAGCTGTCGTGTGATCACATCAAAAGGAAAGTATAATAAAGTTCCTCACCTGAGGCAGGTGTAGCTGCAGTCCCTCCCTTGGGATTGGCTGCCTGGAAGGTGTCTGGTCTAGCTGCATGTTAAACAGTCCCAATAACGCCGCCTGGGCCGCCCTCGCCTTCGCCAGCTTCTTATTCCTCCCGGAACCTTGAAAACTTTGCGTATCCACGGTGACCAACATCACAAAGTTCTTAGCGTGGCTCTCGCCGCTCTCCGCCACAAACTCGTACTTCAGTCCTGGCCGAAGCTCATTTAAGATCATCACTGCGTTTTTGCCACTGCCTGTAGGGGGTGCTGTTAGAGGCGCAGGCGGTGCGAGGGTTTGACTCGCCAGTCTGTTGTTGTTGTTAAGGGTCACGGGAAGCGGGTATTCGTTTATGCCGTGGAAAGCTCCATTGCTGCTCAGGCTCAAGTAGAACAGGTCATCTGGTTGCGCTGGAGTTTCAAATCCATTAAACAGCACGTCTGGGAAATCCGCCTGGTCTGACGTAAAGTCTGCATTGACCGTTAGTGTACGACCCATAGCGAGGTGAGCTTCAGATGCGTTAGGAAACTGAACAAAAGAACGAAGTGCTTTTTCAGCAGCGTTCAGTTTGGCTTTCTTCTTAGTCGGACCAGAGCCTTCGAACAACTGTCCATTAACTTCGATGGTCATAATAAAGACGGGCGCGTGCACGGGACCCGTCTGTGACATCAGCTTGTATTGCAGTCCCGGTTTGATTTCGTTAAGCTGCATGAGAGCGTTCTTGGGCAAGACCGGCCCTTGAGGTTTCCTGCGTTTCTTGGGGCGGAATTTGGAGTGCCCGTGACCTCTGTTGCCTTCTTCCAGAGGGCGTTTCCTGCCTAATCCCCGAGCGCTCCCATTGGCTAGGCGATGCCCCTCCTTCGAGGAGAGGTTGTCCAGGTTGCGGTTTTCTTTAACGTCCATGCGACACGAACCTGCGATGCCCAGAGAGAATAACTTACAACGCCTTCTGTGCAGGACCTTGTAAATGTAAAATTACAGACTTTCATGTCTTGGAAATGGCTTGAAATTATGTATTTTTTGAAAAGATAAAATATATGATTACATCATGCTAAATGGTAAATCATTTTTTTTTCCTAACCAATGTAATTTAAATAAATGATAGTAAAATGGTAAAATATATAAAAAATTAAATGGTGAAAATTATTTGTTTAATAAATTACTATAAATTATATTTAATAGTTTATATACTTGATAAATTAAATATATGTATATGTTTAATTGGAAAAAATCAGTTCTGTTATATTTGTACTATGTATGACATTATACTGTATATAATAGGGAACCAAATATATATTTTGTCAAATAATACTCATAGCTTATATGGACCTTTTTTTACTAAAAAGACCTACAAGACTAACAAAACAAAAAAGAAACATCATGACAACCAGTTTCCAAAGACGATGAAAATTAGCATAAATTCTCATTTATAACATCCTGCAGTGAAAGATTAGTAAGTTACTCCATTTGGTGCTCAGAACAAATAGATCTTGATTTTGTGGAAAGTCGGAAATCAAAGGTCAATGTTGAGGTGTGACCTCCACTGTTTAAACCTTTTAGTAAACAAATCCGTTAATAAGGAAGCAAATTGAAAAAGATCAAATCAGTGTCGAACAAGCACATCTCTATTCACTCAGAGCTAAAAAGAGACACATTTTACTCCGTACATAAAAAAACAGAAGTGTAGAGAGAGACTGGCCTTTATTTTATATATTGTTATGCAATGAAAAACATTTCTTGTAAATCATTTAATGCACACTTTCAATAAAAAGGTGGAAAAGTACACTTTTTCATTAAGGGTTGGATTCTACTCAAAAGATGGAGAAACTTAGATGACAAACGCAAGACTCACTCATGTATTCCTCTTCATCTCCACCCAGCCCGAAGAACTTCTGCTGCCCTCTGGGCCGCCCACCAGCTCCTGCCACAGTGAAAACGAGAGATTTAAAATTCAACTCAGATCATCAGTGATCACGATTTGTGCTTACTGAAGTCATCTGTTCCCACTTACGCCCTCCGCCCGCTCTGTTAATGAGGATAATTAACCAGTTTTAATGACGGGGGGAAACTGATGTGCAGGTGCAATTATTGCCCAATTAAACGCTAACATTCCCTTAATGAGACGACCGTCCCGGAAAACATTCATCTCATTCCAGCATTCCCACTTCTGCTGGAGTGTGAACAGAAACAAGTCTGAAAGAATTATACGGCCTGGTGGGGAGGAACGGCATTGTGTTTTTTTATTGGTTTTGTTTTATAGTTCAATGAAGTTAAGCATCTCAGAGAGTCATTAGGAGGGCTTTGAGAATTACGTGGAAGTCGGTTTTTGGGGGATTTTGTGAATTGTATTATAGACAGTTTCAGCGGCAACAACAAAAACATTAGAAGTGGACGTTATATAAGAACGTTATAGTGGCCAAAACCTAACTTCCAAAGAACTTCCAAGTAGTTTTAAAAAATTAAATACAATTAATATAGAATAAAATATTACTATAAATTCAATATGATTTTTCCATATTATGACAAAACACATACCGGAAGTTAACTCCAGGCCAGTCCGTGCGTCCGATGAAGCTGTCTATACTATAGACCTACACCAGTGCTTGAATTGAAGGGGGGCTGGAAACCATGCCCACGAGGCATTAGGGACCCCCTAAAGAAGTAAAATAAGGACTTTGGAGGGTCCCTCAGATATTTGTATTTGAGTAAAAATTATAATGACAAATATGATTAAATTCATGCCATGGATGTGGAAAATTTTGTGAATTCATTACTCACAATAATTCATATCAAGTTTGTTTATGGGCTAGTTGTCATGTCTCTTTAAATTTGAACACCCCGCCCCACGTCTAAAGACAGCTGTTCTTCTATGTAACCCTGTTTTAAATATAATAGCGTATGGTTATGCATGTTATATTCAAATATATTGTGTATTTTGTATCAATTGTATATTTCGAGACTAACCCCCACCAAAGAAAGTCTTATGAGGGCGACCCCCCATTAGACTTGGTTCACTTCGAGCACTGGCCTACACTACACTATTTCCTACCTCAACCCGAAAATTATTTCTGGAACAGTACTGTTTCAATGTTAATATACTGTTTAATGTCGTTTTACTGTTATAAATCAATTGGAGCAATGTTTTAATGTTGCAAATACATTTCAATGTTACTAAACCCAGACTTTATTTCCGCTTTGAGATTGGAAATCCAAGGTGTAAATCCTAAATTCGAGTTGTCTTACGCAGCATAAATTGATACTCTACTTACATCGACCACCTGAGCATAAATCACATAAACATAATGATACATAAGTCGCCTGAGCTATGAAACAGAAAACAGAATCATTAAAGGTCGGTTTTCAAGTCCACCACGTTACTGAAACCAACATTTAAAGAAACATTTCCACACAAAAATGAAATAGGGCCGAATAAAGGGCGTTCTCAATCTATACTGAAGCGTCTGTACAGATAAGCTTGAATGAGGCTTTGAAAAGCTGACTGAAGTGGATACAGTTGATAAGAGAGTCCGAGATAAACACGCAAGAAAGGCTCGATAAATCACGAAAGCTATTAGAGCGAGCAACACAGGCTTCAACGCGAGCTTTCCCAAGCACTGACACCGTTTCATTTCCCGTCATCAAATGTTCTCAAGTGCTTCAAAACATCCCGTTCGCTGCTAAAATGATGTGAGAATTTCTCAGGTGAACTTATCCCGTGTCCGGGATAAGTGCAGCTGCTCGTTAATGGCGATCACCAATTGATGTTGACTACATAAATGACTAAGGAAGGATTATCCGCGCGAAAAGGAGAACGATTGGCATAATTTAAGGCACTTCACACAGCGTAACACCTGACACATTAGTGCTTTTATAAAGTAAGGGGGCACGCAGACGCAGGTCACGCAGATGCAGGTTGCGTCTGTGCAGCGTCTGCATCTTAGCAAAAACATATCGTCCTTTCGCCTGTGGCTTATATTTGTCAGGCAGGGACAGATAAAAAAATTACGCACGGCCTGTCCAGAATAATATTTGAGAGGAGTCTCTTCCGTGAGGACAGAGTAACAAGAGTTCCAAATCTGAACCTAATAAAAATATTATTGTTCCGCCAAGGAATGTAGTTTTTGAGAAAAAAAAATCTAAGTGGATGCCAAGCAACACAAACCAAAGAAATGCGGTTACGAGTTTGTAGGGTACGTTTTTAATATTAGTTTTAATCCAGAACCAGGCCCTATCCCTTTGTCATTTCCAGACATATTAAATTGGAATGAAACAATGGAAGCATGTATCCCTTTTGAAACCGCCAATAGCATTTAGATGTTTATACTTCACAACCAGGAATCTAATAAGAAACTAAAGTAGGTATAGAATGCACTTAAATAAAAAACTCTCATTTAAACTTTCGCCTTCAACTCTTTAACTTCCCTGTTCTGTCTGGATGAAGTACACTCGGGTCTTTGAGCACAGCGTTTCGCATATCACAGCTATTAGATAAACACATTCTGGAGCCAAAATGGCGTCACGGTCGCATGCAGGCTTATACGGACGCATTTGAAACGGCACATGGGTTTCTGAAAACAGCACGAGATGTAATAAATGCAGACGTTTTCAGTTCAGCACCATGGAGAGCTGCGAGCTAAGAGAGACTTATTCAGCACCACGGAGAGCAGCCGGCTTAAAATGCACAGCAGGTCTGTGAGTGTGGGGTAGACATATGATCAAAAGACACAGCCCGAACACAAGCAATATCTCAGATCTACAGCCCTTCAGGAAATAATACAGAGAGAGAGAGAGAGACTTTAACTCTGATTCTTAGCAGATTGAAGAAAAACATTTGGCTTGATTGTCTCCAGGTGGCAGCTAAATGAAAAGTCAAACTGCAAAAAGTTTCTTTTCAAGGATATTTTGTCAAAATGGGAAAATATGATAAATTTACATGTTTAGAAGTGGACCAACGGCATTAATGAATAACACCAATATATTTCAATAGTATGTTTTTTAAAGATTCTCATGCAAATACAAATAAGATGTTCCTACCTTCATTCATGATTTTGCTGATAATCCCTGTGGATAGAAACATTTGCCATTAAAATTCTTAAATAAAACATTCATCTAATTCACGCAAACAATCTCATATAATTGAAATGTTGAAAAAGGTATGTACAGTATATGCGATAATATTGATAATAAAATAATTAAACTGTTTCATTTTTTGACCTATTGCAGATAAGGAGTGTTTGGGAAAACTTCTTGAATTCAGTCATCAAAAGGCATCAAACAATAATGAACATAATTTGAACGGGTCATGGTTTCGAGGACGAAATGTTAGGTCACTCAGCTACCATGCTGGGTTTTATTATCAAACATGTAGATCTTGCCATCTTTCTGACATTGAGAAGCTGCTAATGTTACATTCATTCACAGCAGGACCTGTGACATTTTTATGACAGCCTTCATTTAGCGCAAACTCCGCAGGGACTCGGGCAACGAAGGGTCTGTGTCATTTTAAAAAGCTAAGGAATGAAAAGCATTTTTTAATATACAGATACACATATAAAAAGAGAGAAGGAACTTAACTCTAATAGAAAGTAAATTCACAGAATTTTCCTTTAAAAGAAATTGTTTTTGCTTATGTAACAACAATAATGACAAAATACTATAGCAATGAGTCGGATCTTAGCTAATGCTGACTTTGATGCTCAACAAACTTCCCATATCGAGTAGAGGCCAACTTCCATTATTCTAAAGTTGTGAAGTGTTTTTAAAAGCACTACTGGTGCCACTGATCTCCCAGGCAGGAGCAGCTGGGACGAATGATGCGTTTTATCAGCAAAGCTTCAGACCGGACCACATGCCACTGAGACGGATCTATCTCTCAGTCCATCAGAAAAGGTAGACACGAGACAGGTGGTCTGGACACGGTCTCGACCGGTCAAACCGAACAGCTCGAGCTAATGCCGAATTCATTTCCCCCTCTGGTAGATTAAAGTCACAGTTCGCCTAACAGAGCATCAATCCACTTTTTTATCTCGGAGTAAGAGCTTGAGTGACACAAGGTGCATTTCATTTGCAGTGCCCCATTTTCTATGAAAGTTAAATATTTTCAACCAACCATTTAAATAACTTTTTGTACATTTTAACCCAACTGTTGAGCTAATAAACTGCAAATCTTAACTTAACAATGTGTTTCCCAGCTGTGTCAGTCAACTAACTTTCCCAAAAAAATTGTAAGAAAGAAAAGCTGACAAGATCTTGCCTAGAATGCAAGCAAGCATCCTTGAAATCACTTTAGGAGCCCGAAAGCAGGAAAATGTACACAAGAGGGTGCCCATTGTTTACTTTGAATAAGGGGATTATAGGAACAAAGACTTTGCTAAGAGGCGGTGTTTGTTCCGATTCAATTATTGGAAAACAATCGCATATCTACAGGCTAGACTTCTACAAATAAAGGATCGTAAAAGAGTTCTTGTCAGGTTGTATGGTTCCAAAACCTTTAAAATCCATCTTTGTGTAGGTAATGGGGGAGACAAGGTAAGAAATGGTTCTCTTAAGAACCTTTTTGAAACCAAAAATATTTGCTGTAAAAAACCCTTTTAGGACCTTTACCTTCGTTAAGATGGACATCAGTGTCTGGAAAAATTGCCGAAAAAAAACAGGTCCCTAGAATAGTTTACCTACAAAATATATTCACCCTGTTGTCTTTTTAAATTTGTGTGATTTTCATTCTTTTGCAAAACACAAAAGAAGATATTTTGAATAATGCTGGTAACCAAAAAACATCGGCCCCCTTTACATTACATTACATTACATCACATTAATCTTTTAGCAGACGCTTTTATCTAAAGCTTCTTACAAATGAAATAAACAATTGAAGCAATTGGAACAACATACGTACATCAAAAAGCATAAGCACAGTAAAACTGGTTGCATATAGCCAACCAAAGTATACAAAGCTATGGATACCAACAGGACCAACAGTTTTCTGTTATCAACATTTCTCAAAATATCTTATTTTGTGTTGTGCAGAAGAAAGTCAAACAGGTTTAAAAAGACAAGAGGATGTGAAAATAAGGACAGAATTTTCATTTTGAAGGTGAACTATTCCTTTAAGATTGGTTTAAATAGCATTGGCGATAACCAACCAATTTTATAGACTAGGTTGGAAGTCACTTTACAACACAGATAAATATATATAAACAAAATATAAACAAAATGCTTCAAACAGTAATTCAATTGCTCAACTAGTGAACACTACACAGGTTGGGCGTCTCTCGGACTGCTGGCGTAACCACGGTGAGAGATTAGCGGCGTGAAGTGGCCGTTCTAATGAGAGGATTAAACTTCACACATGAAGAGCTAGCTGAATTGAACCTGCTATCTGCTGCCTTCAGCACAGACCCACGACACGAGAAAGAGAGAGAGAAGAGAGAGAGAAGAGAGAGAGAAAGAGAGAGAAGAGAGAGAGAGAGAGAAAGAGAGAGAGATAGAGAGAGAGAGAGAGAGAGAGAGAGAGAGAGAGAAAACATGAGCTCATACACCCTTTTCATGAGATCTGATCACGAAAGTACGAAAGAGAGAGAGTATCACGAAAATACTCAAAACTAACTTGTTTATAATTTAGACAATTGTAACTCTGTGGTGATTCATCTTAATAGACAAAAAATAAACAATTGCTAGAATATTAATCATGAGCTATGCGCAACAATTTGCATTTTTACTATAAAATTACCTTACTTTCAGTAAATATTCCAGGTTAGAACAAAACAAACCATATAGAAGTGTCGGAAATAAAACTAACACAAATATTTACAAACACACTCATTGACACTAAAACAAAGTCTACACAACCAATGTAACACCTTATGGATTTTGCATCTCAAAATCTTTTAAATGTTAAAATGAAAACAATGTCAACAACGTTGAGGTTACAAAGTTTGAGAAACGCACGTAGTTTACCTTTGCGTTCTGATCGTTTTTTGCGTCTTCTCTTAAATCTCCTGCGTAAGAGGGAGTAATAAGAGCCCATGTTTTGAGAGCAGTTCTGTGACTGAGCCATAACGTGCAAAACTACAAGTCTCCCCTCTCTCTGCTGATCTGGAGTCAACTTCAGGAGTGAGAAGCGAGCACGAAAGACATGGAGGAAATAAAGGGAAGAGGAAGGTGTTGTGTGTTTGTAAAGAGAGAGGTGGGGCTGTCTGGTGGGATGCAATCACGTGTGAACTGTACTAAACCCACCCTCAAACAGAACGACGCAAAAAACGATTCCTGGAGCTCCATTGGTAGAGCATTGCGTCTGCAGCGCATAGGTTGTGGGTTTGATTCCGACACACAAAATTGTGTAGCTTGAATGCAATGTAAGTTGCACTAGAATGGGCAATGGCACTTCATCATGACCAATTCTTTAATTTTTGATATTATGTCCTCGACTGACATGATCACTCAACTAACGTAATAAAAAACCTGTGGTGTGTTTTCAAAAAAAAACATTAATTGTAATGCACTCGATTTGATTTACAACACTCTGGCTCCCCCTAGTGGACACTATAAGATACCACAACCATAATTTTAACGTGTCTGTGAGTGTGTTTGAGTTTGTGTGCGTGCGCGTGTCAGGGCATGATACACACCTGTATGATTTATCTTCACTGTTCTTTATCAATTTTATCTCGGAAGACCTGTGACCTGTAATAAAACGAGAAGTTTTAACCACCAATTCAAAATTAAAACAAATCAAAAGTTAATAAAGAACATATGCGAGACAAGGTTTCGTTTCAGGCCCTTTAATACAGGAGCCCGAAACAGCCGGTAGGTGGCAGTGTACACTTACACTAAATTCAATTGCAACAGCTCTAAACAGCCGGAACATGGCAGTGTAGACTGAGCTAAGCATAGATGTCAAATTAGGCAAGGAAGGTTAATTCAGAGCTTTACAAACAAAAGTCTAAATATATATCTCTTCAGAGTAAAAGTCACACATGCAACGGCTTAAGTGATTATTTTTAATTTTGTACAAATGTCACTGCATTGACTAAACATAATTATAAGCAACTAAAATAACTTCACTTTTTCTGAGCCTTTAATCATTTTCAATCTTAGATGTTTTGAGGACACTGTACACACGGAAAGAAAGAGAGAGAGAGTGAGAGAGAGAACTCTGACCAAAAATAAAAAACACCCCATTTCTCATAAAACTATTCTTGGGTAAATAAAAAAGGTAAATGTACCCTTATAAACTCTAGTTTTATGCGTAAATTAAACTTTTTCTCTTTTACTTTAAAAACTGTATTAAAGTGTTTAATCCAAAAAATCGATATCAGGCTCATATGTACTTTTAAAATATTACAATATAGCTGCTGTCCTTCTGAAACCTTGTATCTCCATATTTCATGATGTTCATTTTTTTGCCATAATAATTATTATTACCGACTCTTAATGTATGTGACTGGGTTTTGCAAATATCTAACCAATAAAAAGTATTAAAAAGTGCTTGTCAACTTAAACAACACATAATATAATCATTTAAAAAGTACAGTATTTTTCCATTTCCTGACAAACAACAAATTTGCACCACTGCGTTTTCAGAAAGACAGCAACGATACATGAACATGCATATGAATATGAATCATTCAGTTCCTTAGAAATAGCATCTGCAACAAAAGCGGTATAATGGTTACAAAACCTTTCTTTTTATGGAAGGAAATGCATCAGGGAAATAACAAATGATATATTAAATTATATCATTTATCTTTGTACGTATATTAAAACGTCAGACCGAAGTTACTATTACGGATCTTTTTACAATCAGTATGACAAATGCGACATGAGGAATGATTTGAGACAGAAAACATCGATCAATCTGTTAAAGTGACGCTGGCCCCTGACCTCACCACAGCCACAGAGAACAGATCTCTGCTCCAACCGTAACCGTAGAATCCCCTGAAGATTCATCCCAATACAACGATGAAGGATTACAGTGTGAGCGTGCCAGGAGAGAGTAAAAACATTCACACAGCATTTGCTAAATTCAATAGACTTTCTCGTGTTGTCCAAAAATCTTATCTAAATTCAATCAAAATGATCTTTTGACGTGAAATAGAATGAACAATTGGGGTAAAATAATCTCTTATAGCCCTAATTGACAGCAGCTAAAGAACCAATCTATGATGCTCATTGACAAAGTTTGATTGGGAAATCCGTGCCTTGTAGAAACAATGCAAATTAATGACAAGCTGCTTTGAAACTTCGAAACACATCACAGCCTTTAAGTGAGAGCATAGCACATGGCTCACACACAATAAGACACCACCTGCTGCGATAAGACCCCCATACACACACAAACACACACACACATACGCATAGATCCTGTCCTGACGTGTCTTCTCCACTCTAATGGAATTCAGCATTTAAGGCATCATGATGAAACTATACACACACAAGAAATGCCAAACACATTGTTATCATTTGCGTTGCTTAAAAAGGGAAATGTTTAAAGGGATCATATGGGGCGAATAAGAGTTTTTCTGTGTTTTTGGTGTGTTATCAAGTTGCCCATGCATGTATTAGACACGTAAAATTGGCAAAAATGTTGGTGTCGGAACAAAAGATGCATTCTATCTGGAAGCGAATGCACACCCAGACCTGCCGGAAACGCCTTGTGTAACCACACCCCCAAAAATCTACGTCAGTCCGTGGTATGAATTGACTAAGACCACCAAAATGTATACCTTTACGAATATGGTAAAAGGCGTTACATTTCCGTCACATGCTTGCAGTATTTTGACCAATCACAACGTACTGGTTAACTGGCCAATCATAGCACACCTTGCTTTTCAGAGCCATGAGCTTTGTAAAAAATCTGCACGTTTCAGAGAGGCGGGGCCATAAGAGGAGATACAAAGATGCGTTTTGAACCTTAAATCGTGTATGCACATATTCATTTTAGCCCTGTCGTATGACCCCTTTAAAAGGTGAAGTTTGTGATTTCTGTGCCGACGAAGAGAATTTCAGAAACACAAACTGTCCTTCCATCTGCCTTGGTTGAACAAACAGGTAGCTCAACCCCAGCAAGACCATAAAATAGGGCTGGGCAATATATCGAAATGATCAAAATATTGCAAATGTGCAATATCCATATAGCAATACTTTGCGATAACTTAATTATTTAAAAAATGCAGAGTTATGTATAGACCACTTTGGATGACGTAAACAACACTGTCCCAAGGCTGGTCCACAAGAACTTCCTGTATAAGTTTTTTCACACGATACAATGGTTAATCAATTTTAACATAATAACATTTTTCAAAATGTTAAACCAATATCTTAAGTTTCAATTATATATAAGTGAGATTAAAAAATAAATAAAAATGAAACCGGAAATGCTTCTGGACTAGTGTTTACACCTTGCAAAGTGGTCTATGAACTGTATTTATATACAGGTTCTATAATTGTTTCAATATCTTGAAACAATTTAAATAGATTTTAGAAAAATAAATCTAGAATATCAATTTTTGCATTATTTAGCATGCTATCACATCATTTAAATGCATATCACATTATTCTTTAATATAGCACAGCCCCCCCGATAAACTGAGAAGAAATACTAAATATTACTTATTATCAATTTTTCATTTACACAGACATTACCTTCCTTAAAACTGCACACTTAACATTATAGCGCATTGGAACAGACTTTCATAATAATTTCTATCCACATACGAGAATGTGTAACAAATTCTCTTAACCATTTAGTGCTCTTGTGTGGAAAAACATATCTCAAAATGAAGGCGCTGATCCTCTTTTCCTGTATGGTGCTGTAATTCGCACACATTTTACATTTAGGCATTTAGCAGACACTTTTATTCAAAGTATCAGTGCATACAAGCAACACATTTGATCAATATCTGGGATTTAAATCAACGACTCTACAATTGAGCTAAATTCAAAAAAGAAACAATTGTGTCTTTTGAAAATATATGAAAAGTCATTCACAACATGAGAGTAATGCCAAAACTTACTAGCGTTTTGTTGCAGGCACTGCAAACATGCAAACCATCTTTATCACGACTTTTCACCTAATCTGCCCGGGTTACGACCGCCGCTTGTTTAACATTCACACTAACAGCTAAAAATAAAAGCAAGTGGGATTCCGTCATGAAGCTCGCTATATAAAAATCACAAACACCTCATTTGTGCAACATTTATAAAGTGCTAAAATAAACTAGGAAAGCCTAATGAACGTGTTTTAATTCTAATAAATAGCTTTGTTTGTATGAATGTTTAGTCAACAAAAAACACTAAATAACTATTTTTATCAGGGGGAAAAAACTTGATAATGAATGTCAGAGGAAAGAAAATCTATAACAAAAAAGCGTCTTAATGAGCGCTCTGCCCTGTTAAGAGGAAATCAAATTAAAATGTTCCCATTGAGTAAGCGTATGGGGTCCAATGCCATTATGAACTACAAGGATGTGACAGAAATCAGTTTTATCAAAGGAAAATCTTCACAGAAAGGCAAAATATCAACTCGGAATTTTACAAATATCAAGACACTAATGGCTTCTGGTTGTCTTTGAAATGTAAATGTGCAAAAAGATTATTGAGCTTGTGGAGTTAGGTGTCATATATCAAAAACATATATTTTAGACAATCCAAGCTACAGATTAAACGACACGCGTCAGATAACCTGAAAACTCCTCCTGTCTTTGATGTGTACAAAACTTAAACATGTGTTTCAGCAGCTAGATTACACACCCCTAGTCTTTATAATCTTTATTCCTTCAATCACCCTTCAAGTTGTCCCAGATTCATTCACCACATGGGCAACTGAAGGTCAAACATGTTGCATTGTGGGATATAGTAGGCCTATCCAATTTAGTGCACTCTGAAGGTATATACTGCACATTTTTGACGATGAAGTATGCACGCTACAACAAAAGGTTGAGAATAATGATGTCATGCCACTGTAAACTTGCTCATTATTAGGGTTCTAAATTTGGCAAAGATCTGCAGATTTGTGCATTTATGCATGCAAAAAAATTTCCGCACATTCAAGACCAAGTATAAATTTACAGGAAATGTGACTGGTAAAACAAGACACCCTCATACAACCTTGACAGTACACTATAAGCAAGACAAAATATACTAAAACACTAATTGACAAACAGGGCAGAAACATAAAAAACGATTATTTAAAATAAAAGCCGTCGATCTCATTTAAAAAAGAAAAATCTGATTGATTTAATATTTTTTTTAATGAATGGTTTAATAAACCAAACTCGTTTATTTTGGTTTGAACTTAAAAAATACGATTTTACGGTTTAGATAAAAAAATTCAGGTCAAAATATCTGGCCAAAGTCATGGATTTTACCATTCCCACAACTGCAGTTAAAATTGTTCCTGCTGAAACGTAACACTTTTATTATTTATCATTTCTAAACAAATGTCTAAGTGTACCAAGTTCCAGATTTCACAATGTGACTTGTTCGTGCATACTCTGTTCCCCGTCCTTGCTTCCCCCATTTCTATCCTTGCAGAATTCACACCCGCCCGGGCATGAGTTTGATAAAACAAACCACGATTGGAATTTAAACAAAGAAGCAAAACATAGTATATATATATACTTGTATACTAATATATATGTGTATATATATATATATATATAATATATATATACATGTTCTTATATACTCTCTCTTTCTATATATATATTCTATATATATATACTGTATATATATATAAATATTATCTCTATATATATACTATATGTATGTATGTATGTATGTTCAAATTAAATACATTTTATAAAAAATAAAACCTGAACCTTTGAACTTTGAATTAGTGACAATCTCCTGAGACACAGCAAAAAGGTTGGACATCATTTTCTTTATATTAATATAATAATGAGATATAGTTGAAAACTAAGATTTTATCATTGAAAACGTTCTTAAAGTATTTACTTTCTCATCAAAGCCCAGTCTTTTGAGATGAAATGAGGACTTAAAACATCCGACATGTGACAGTTAGGACAGCTGATCCATTCACTGGAGATCAGTTTCCCAAAAAACTATAGTGTCGATTTTCCATTCACATGTTTAAAAATCAAGTTTGTGAAAGATGGCTGATTAAAAAAATAAGATCTGTTGCATCAGGATTTCGGACAAGTGTATCATCTTCTGCCTTCAGACGCACCGTAAGATGCTGAACCACACATAATGCACCATTCATTACATTCAGTTCTTCATTTTATTCATATACAGTGATAAAACACAAGGTGAAGCTTAGGAAAAGCATGCATGTGTGATGTTTTGACGAGAAGAAAGGTGAAAAATACTTACAGTAGGTCGCCCGGATTATATGCTACTAGAGATGGATGCGGATGGACCAAATGCCTCCAATAAACAAAACGATATCAAAAAATTAATAAAATGTGGAGAAATTTCTACCACAATGTGAGGCAATAACACGAAAACGTAGTAGTTGTATTAACGCAAGTATGTAATCGCTGCTTATCGTACATTGAATCATTGAATTAGCGTGTTTTCATCTGCGCTACAGATAATGCAATGGATGTAGAGGAAAACCAACCGCAGACGACATCTGATTGGGCAAAGAGTGGGCGGGATGATCTACACTACGACGTATGATTGGCGCATCATGATTTGACGGGCAGGATGATCGCGCTGATTGGTCAGAAGGACAGTTGCACAGTTCGATATACTGAACGTGGACAAACTTATAAGGCTGATAAAACGTTAGCATAATTATTTTTAACAATGAATTTTCATTATATTATACGACAATTAACGAACATTTTGAAAGTAAGCCTCATTTTATAAGAAAAATGTATGATCGTGACGACTGGATAACAGCGTGTTTAATCACGTGCCATTTAAAAGAAAGGTGGCCGTAACACCCTTTTAAAGCATAAAATAATGTAAAACATTTTAAGTTAGTTTTTAATTTTTAAGGTCTTGTCTTAAGGTTTTAAATGATAAGGGCTAATACAATGCCATCCATACCGTTCTATAGGCAATCGTAAATAATACCATATAGTTAATTTAAATATATAATGCAAGCATAACACTGATGTAAAATGCTTAATACATGCGAAATTATAAATAAAGAAAATATTTTTGCCCATATAAGTACATTATATGTCTAATTGCCTGATTTATTACTTTATAAAAGAAGAAAATCCTTACTAAAAATAATAGCTTAAGTCTTTATTGTCTCGGAAGGTCAACATGTCCTTGATTTCCACATCGTGCACTGAAGGCCCGGCGGGCCCCTGACTCAGCTGGCCCCCCTCAGACCATCTATTGTCATTAAGAGGCATTGCTGCTTCTGACTTTGCGTGTTAATCATACAGAGGACAGGCACTAGTGTGATTCACATGAAGGGGAATTGGGGTGGTTAAGCATCCGTCCCACTGACGGATGAGACGAGGAGTTATCACAATGCAGCACGCGAGCACGGGCCGCCCCCATGGACTGATGCATTTTGGTTTATGTAATAGGCAGTGCAGTATTTTAGAAACACACATTTGAGAGTAAACCAACTGGTTTTGCTCACAAGCTGGGGTTTTATTGTTTGATAAGACGTTTATGAATTAGAAACTTGTGATTAAATGAATGTGTGTGAAAACTGATTAAGGAAACAACTGAAATTGGTCAATTCAGGTAAATCCAACAATTTAACAATTAGATCAAATATGTTTTGCATGTAACCTTTATAATCTGTCCCCATATTCCTTGAAATCCAAAGCATTTTGTAAATATCGATTCTTTATTTCCATTTAATTATTGAGAATTGTCAGAAAATATTGTTTTCAAATAATATCAAATAATAATAAATAAGTTACTTATACAACGCAATCAATTGTAATACATTTCATGATTCTCGATTATATCATTAAAATAAGAGATATTAAGGCAAGTTTTACTTTTGAAACTTCAACACTTCAGTGTATAATCCTTCCCTGTAACTTTAATAACTGGATTAAGAACAAACAGCAGAATCACACTGAAATAATATCGTGTGGGTGAACACCGCATCTAAAATCTACACCTACATTCTTATCAGCCTTTTCTCTGGATAACCTCAGAGATCCAGTAAACTGCATTAAGCGTATATTTCAATATATCTCTCTATTGAAAGATATATGACTTTCTTTCGGTCATAATTTTAGTATAATAAGGTGAACCAAAGGTTTCTCTTCAATAACAGATATTAGAGATCATCAAAGCGACCATCTGACATCACAAGTGAGTATAGACACATCATTTTGATGACAAACCTGTTTGGCATTTATCTCTTAAGCATATTCTCAGAGATTTGTGAAGCGTTGTTATGGAAATACATCTGATATCTGTTTAATTAAAGGTTTGTATCTGATCAGATATTACATAATAGAGTACAGTAGGTAAAAGTAAGTTTAGTAACTGATTTTCCAAAAATCTAATTTGACTAAACTACAGATAGAAATAATGCTAGTCTGTTGTTGCTATGTAGTTTCAAGAGATTGCATACTGACCAGAATTAAAGGTTCACCTCCAAGTCTCTGGAAGATATCGTGGTCGCTAATTATAGCCTAAGTCTAGTAGATATTTTTGGCCATTTTATCATATTTGACAAAAAATCTTTTTTTACAATCATCAGGTCAAATCTTAAAATAGAAATGTCTGCTTTGGCAAACGTTAATACTAATAAAGCATATATAGCCCGACCAGATTGTTATGAAAATGCCCATTACACATCTGATAACATGATAATTCAATCAGAATACCAGAGAAGCAGATAATTAATTCGACACTTGAAGACTCTTTTATTAAATTACGCTCAGATCTCATGCAAAGCTGTCAAACATGGCGATAAATTCATTAGACTATGTTCTCCATACTGTAGTGCCAGAAATTGCGCCCTTGTAAAATCTCTTGGACTTCATATCCTAATGTAAAGATATAGGAACTTAAACCAATGTTGCATGCATTTGTTTGTTTCGGCGTACGATCAACGTACATTTAAGGTATAGTTTTTGAGTTTAAATCTGTTCGTCTTCCTCTTTTAGTCTTTTCCGTAGATGTTCGCCAATCGCAGCGAAGGGGTTGGTTTTGAAGGCGGGGTTTTTCATGGCTTCGCTGAAGTGAGACGCCTCGGCCTCCCTGGAATCAGAACCAAACAATAACCTGTTTTAAATTCCACAGTAGCATCTCAAAAGCAATAATGTGTTTATTGTAAATGAAATTGTGTAATCACATGTTGCTTAATGTATAGCTATTAATGTAAGCTTATAAATGTATACTGCAAAGTAAGTAATTAAACTCCATTTTAACTGTGTAACAAAATTTCACATACATGGCTAAATTTTAGGACAGCTGTTAAGAAAACAATGATCATGTTTAAACCCAAATAACAAAAAAATATATATTTATGTAATGATTGTAAAATTTCAAGTTTTCAATCAAATAATAATGAACGAAAATATATTGCTGTCAATTTCTTTATGCGTATTTTTAATTACTTTTTATTGTTGTTTTCTTAGGTTAAACCGTTAACAATGTTTTATACAAATTTCATGACATTTCCCCTTTAATCACCCTTTTTTTAACCAATCAACAATAGTTGTGTAAGGACATTAAAGAACTGGTATTATCTTACAGTATCTTTCGTTTCTGGGCCGGTTTCATAACGCTGAAGTCTGTAGGTTCCGGTTTTCTCTTAATTAAACTGAGACGAAACAAAAACAAACATGTTAAACATATTAACCCAGAAATACAAGTAAAATCTGCTCAATATTTATACACCTTACTGCATAAAAAAGATTCTTAATGTACCTTTGAGTTCCTCAAGCAATACAAATACAACAAAAAAAGATTTCACAACGGCAAAGACAAACTCTAGAGGAGATAAACAGACAATTGTGTCCTGATTCACACATCAGACAAAAAACGTCTGGCTGTCAAAGATCGTTTACTCGTGAAGCAGCCATGTAATGTATAAATGTTACCAAATTTGTGTTTCCACATGCTGCTTAAGGTTTCTAAACCCTAAGGTTTAAATCAAATTTATAAATCAAAGTAGTCACAAGGGACATTAATGTTGGATGCTGTTACATTTGCCATTTTACCTGTAACCGTATTATGCTGTAATAATTCAGAATTAAATTATACCATAACTATCAAGTTTGCTGCATAGATGGACCAGGGCAGAGTTTAATATAGGTAAAAGAATATGCAATTGTTTAACATCTGTCACAAGACAAAGAAAAGCAAAAAAAGACTGAAGTAAAAAAGTGCATCGTAAAGAAATAAAAGAAACGCAAAAGCTTATTTTATGTAGTAATGTATGTAATGCATTCATGTTTTAATGCACTTATGCTTTTTGTTGTACATATTTTGTTCCAATTGTAGGTCGCTAAATGTAAATCTCATGTTGTGTGTTTTCGTCGGATTTTTTTGATCTAACTTGTCCACAAAGAAACGTAACATTTACTTACGTTTTATTTTTCCGATGTATGCCGGCAGGGTGTTTCAGGGATGGGAGGAGCAGGGAGAGTTCAGGAAGGGCGTCGGCCAGCGGTCTCATGTCTCCCACGACAGGCGTGGCTTTTCTCCGCGCTCGCGCAACCTGCTGCTCACGCTCCTGTTTAATCGTGCTAATCTCTAGAGACGACAAACAAACAAACTTCATCTGAAACAGGTCTCGGATTACAAATTTGAGTCAAAAATAAATAAAACATACTACCTAACTATAGCTATACAATTTTTCACAATTCCCCATTTAAGAACTACTTAGATTTTCGAAAATGTATCAAAAGAGTCTTTAAATGGCCTCAGTCATTTTCATTTCTAATTATAATTAAAAAGTGTTTTTCAATTAAATGGGAGGATATGTAGACAGATTTTAAAAACATGTAGTATGTTCTCATGTCTAAGCAGTGATGTCACAGCCAAAAAATAACTACTGAGGGAACTGAATTATGTCACCCATCTACGAGCAACCTCAGTGACAGAAACCAGTCCACACAAGGTGACTCCATCCCCGCCGAAAAACTAATAAATACAGGGAAAAAAGAACTGTGGGATGGGAAAATATCATCTTCATAAACCATGGCATGTCGTTTTGTCTACATCATTTTACAAACACAACGAACATGTCATATTTAATTTGACAACAGACGTTTTTGTCTTCAGATTGGAATGATGATCTCAGATGCAATATGGGAGTTTTAGAAGATTATGTTTAGTACAGGCAAGTGTATTTTTTTTTTTATTTAGTCGTTCCTTCTATAAAAAAAATGTGTAACTTCATAACAAAACGACCAGAATTTCTTTAGAAACGTGTATTTTACTGAAGAAAATAAGTGAAGAGTTTGAGAATTTTTATTATTGGTGGAACGGTTTCCAAAAACAAAAAGTGCATGATGCTTTCCAGACTTCTCAATGTACAATATACATGCTTGGATATGGTTGTCTAAACCAAATATGTGACACTGGACAACAAAACCAGTCTTAAGTAGCACGGGAACATTTTTGTAATTGAAAAAAATACATTGTAAGGGTAAAATTTACAGATTTTTCATTTATACCCAAATTAATTAGGATATTAAGTAAAGATCATGTTCCATGAAGATGTTTTATGAATTTCCTACTGTAAATGTATGAAAACTTTATTTTTGTGAGTGGATGGCCTGCTACAGTGCCTCAGATTAACAACTTCAAAGGTGATTTTCTCAATATTTTGCTTTTTTGCAACCTCAGTTTCCATCTTTGTAAACAGTTGTTGTCCGCCAGTGTGTATGGATACAATCCCACTAAACATCTCTTCTGATGATTATTACGCAATTTATTAAAGACTTTTTTCATCCAGTTTCTTTATGAAGAGGTCAATGTCCGTCAACGTCTTATTTTTCCTCCTCTTTTTAATTTCCTGTAAATCTGACATGTCCGCAAGCTTGGGTTACAGCTGGAGCCTCATTAGATGCTAATTATAATAACCTCGGTTAGAGCTTGTGTTACACGACGCATCGATCGGATGCAACATTAACAGGCGTCAGAATCAAAGTATGGCGTTGACAATCCAGGCATATGCATCGCTGAAATTCCCGTCGGCCCGAGAGAAGAACCATAGGCCGGCATAAGAACTTTATGCATAAACCTACACATGGACATCATTTTGCTTTGTGGGGTTTAGGAAAAAACGGTGAAAACTGAAGATGACACAACTTACTGTTAAGCCATCGGTCTCTACGGTCCTTCATTTTTGATTTCTTGGACTGTTGTTTTCGTTCTCCTATATCTGAAAAAAAAGAACATAATTCATCGTACAACATTCAGATTCGCTATAAAATAATTCTTAATTTTAATACAGAAACCTACAGGTTTTGAGACAACATTTTCTGAAGAAATGCTAGCGGTTCTGTGCTTGGTTGCCAAGACGTTGTTAAGCAAGGTGTACCACATTATCGATAGGCCGTTTCTGTTTGGTTTCAAGGAGACAAACACTAAACCTCTGTGATGTTCTGATTTCTAGATATGGTTCCCGTCTCTCTTTCAATGCAAATCTATAGGATATTTTATCATCTGTCAGACCAAAATTGTTAAATTATGCTTAGGAAAAAATCACAAGCCACAATGAATTAACTTAATTTCTGTGGCATAAATGGTGGAGGAGGACATACACCAAGAGATCGTGCTTCAAAAAAAAAAAATCTTAATGGGTTTGAATGGTCTTAAAGCAAAACATATTTTCCGATAGGGTTTCTCGTGCAGTTATAAATGCAGGTGTTTGGGTTCGTTTCGGGTTTATTTTGTCTGCATGAGCATGAACTCAGCACACCTGTTAAAATAACACGCGATCAGCCAATCGGGATTCGACACAGTCCGCCATCACAGAGGTTACAGGTTCACCACTAAACAGGAAAGTCAACAGTGTCATGAGCTGCTGAAATTGCCATTTTGCTTGATCGGCATTGTGACTATCCCAGACCTGCCAACCTTGGAATATTTTTTTGAGTACCATCACCCAAAAAGACAGAACACAGGTTTTAACATAGCCTATAACATATTGGTTGTGAAAAAAGCATTGCAGTCACATTTTTTAAAATTACTTTTATTATTGAACACAGGTTTTTAAATTTAAGAAACATTTGTGTATATTCTGTGAGTAAATAATAGTGAGATACCCTCGATGTGTATCAATCATATTTACTTGCAGTGGCACTTGCTCTTGACTGCTTTGTATAATTTGGTAAACTAGTCTCACATATCTCTAATAAACATGTTAAAAAATAATAAAATAGTTTTTTCTGACATTCATAATAAGCATTTTTCCGTTTTTTAAATTTTCTCCGCTGTTATGCAGTGTTTTTTTAGGGTGTCTGCTGCTTTCTCCCTCCCTGTCTGTGTCCTCGTCTGATGTCATTTTTAGCTGCAAGTCATGCACACACACACACGCACAAACAAACACCTCTCGGTAACTTTCTATGCTGCACACATGCACTTCCTAGCCTGCCATAATCTACTTTAATAATTATAAACTTTAATAAATAAGTAATCTCAAAAGTTTGCATATGACATTTTATTTTATTGACAATTATCGAGAGCTAGATTATGCAGAACGCATTCAATCCGCTCCGCTGTCAGGCGGATCCCGTTTTCTGAAAGAGAACGGTGCCGGCACTCCGTTTATGAGACCAAAACTTGATGCTCTGTCGCAAATATAAGTGCACTTTATTAAGTGTGAGAATCAACCCGCGCAATCGGTACCTATGGTACTTGGTAAAATCATGGTCACTTTTCGTGAGAGCTCATTTATAAACCAGAAGTAATGTTAGCGCATCTTCCGGGAAAGTGCACGTTATCAAATGAGCCCGCGAGATCATCAACTGCATAGGATTAAGCTAATTCAATATTTCAACTTTCCACATCCACCCGATCCATTTACCTTAGAGCTCAGAAGACGTCTTGACTCTTCGTTTAATACAATGCGTCAGAATGTGTGGGTGGAAGGGGATCAAGCAGGATTTTGTGGTTCTGCCGATTTGCTGACTCTTGTTATTGACTGATAGGCCATAGGACATGTCAATCATCGCCGCTTTCTTTTTGGGGGAAGAGCTCCGTGCTATGATTGGATATTTGATGATTGGTTCCTTTTTTCTGTTGCTTGTTTTATGTACTGCACGCAGCAGCCATCAGGTTTTTGCGTAGTTTAGAGTGACAAATCGTACCAGCGTACTTTGAGGTCAAAATGCGTACATGCTACGCAAAATGCGTGCAGGTTGGCAGGTCTGCTATCCCCCCAAAAATGCTTCTTGTAAAAACTTCATACATTTGTCACATTGCTGTGTCCGATTAAACTGGGAAATTATGTCAAAAATTGTTTGCATCGTGGAATTTTACTGGTTAAACTATACCTTGAATACAATGTAAGTCGCTTTGAATACAAGCTTCTGGCAAATGTAAAATAAATCCAAATGTAAAATATTTTTGGTCTTATGTCTGCCCACATTGCACAGAATTCACACGCAATGAGAAGAATCACATGTTAACAAAATGTGCATAAATATCAACATGCATGGTAAAATACACAAGCAAATAGAAACGTATATTTTTCTAAAGGATAATGTACAAATCACTTAAAAATAACGTGGTTCATGTGAACCTTAACATTTATTTAAAAAGTAAAAAGAGTTTGCCGTTATTAAAGTCAATTAAAATTAAATAATAATGTTTTAAAATATTCAAATATAATGTTGTATTAACATGAAACAGGGGAGCATGAAATTACAACAGTGATACTAAAAAAAGCATTGAGAAGCAAATGACAAACAATTTAAATCTGATGTTCACATTTCCAAACTGTGGGATCCTGTGTGTAATAGGAGATAATAATGTGTGTTTGTCTGGTGAAACAGAAGGGATTTGTGTTGTGTAGATTAAAACAGGATGTCTGTTGTTTTAAATGCACGTCACTTCCTGTTGCTGGAAACTTCTGTCTAATCAGGGGAACCATACAGTGTGTGTTTAATGATTGTGCTTCACTCCAGGGACCAAAGCGAGTGGAAACTATATGTACCTTTGAGTTTGTGTGTGAGAAAAAAAGAGAGATTCTTTTATAGACCATAGACACACGAAGGGATACACAAATTTTAGATTTTGTTTGTTTTTTATAATATAAATTTCTAATATATCGAAAATGCCACTAAAACGTAGTTTTCATCTGATCACGATTACTGCAACAATGCTCATTTATTCAAATGTTCTCTGAAAAACGTTCGTGCTAAACGCATGCAGTTCTTTAAAGAGAAAAGAATGAAAATGAATTGACCTCTGCTATTACGGAGCGTTCGGTTGCCGAGCAACTCTTCGAGGAAAATAACGTTTTGGTAAAATGCTTGGTCGCTTAAAAAAGGCCCACACTGACCTTTCTCGACTTTCCTAAAGAAAATTAAGTTTTAATGATTGAATGTTATGCTTGATTCATTTCTGACTTCTGACAAAATGTGTCGGTTCACGTGTAGATATAATGATGTGAAAAGAATATTTAGTTGTTTTAGATTTTTATTTGACTAGTAAATGACAATACATTTTTTGTTAAAATTATCTTTTGACTGATTCATAAAATATTTCTGTTTTCTCTTTATTGTGACAGGCGATCTATAAATTTGTGAAGCACTTTTTTTTATAACAAGAAAACACATACTAGTAAATCTCATAAAATGTGTAATAACAAGAACAGGCTTATTATTTTTTTAATATTGAATTATTTTGAAGTTAAAACTCGAACTGACATTTTATTGACGAGTAATAAGACATTCAGACACTCACAAATTTTTGATATATTAGTAAAAAACTATATTTCAGAAAAAAACTTATTTCAACATTAAAAAACAGAACACAACAAAATGGTCTAACAAATAACATACATTCGATTCTGTTAAGTTTTCATAAATATGATTTCATAAACAATTTATAGCATATGGGCTTGTATGTTATAAAAAACTAATTTTAATTGGAAAAAGTTCATGTGTGTCACAGTATTATCTAGGATTTTTTTTCCAACAGGGGATTACATTTTGTTATCCACTTCAAAGACAACTGCTGCACAACATTTCGATATTTTGTTAGCGTCAATCATTTAAGAGGCGTGTGTGCTGGTGTGTTAGGCACATCTCAAATATCCATCGTCTTCCTGCAAGAGAAAGCTGAACCTCAGACAGATCTGATACAGGTTCCTTGCAGGAGACCCATGAGAGGAACCAGAGAGGTATTTATTAGCCACGAACGATCGCATGTACACATCAAAAATAATTCTCTCTCCCTGAAAACACACACAGAAGTTCTAAACACATTTCTATACATGTCTATATACGGCCATTTACATGATGGAAAATTACAGCGGCTCATGGGAAACCTGCACAGTGCGCTCAGAATAAAAGCACACAGAGGCGTTTCGATAAGATATCGATATGCCTAATTTCCTGAGCTCCACTTTGAACAGACTGCGACATATAAAGGACACAATAAAACGTTTAACTCCAGAAAATGATGCAATTTACACAGTGCCAATGTGAAAGATTACAATGATGTCATAAAGGGTGGGAGGAGATTGGAGTGATATTTATGAAAATATGCATGTTAATAATTTTACAAATAATTTGACATTGACGAAAACGCAATTTTTGGGATCAATCAGACAACCAAATATATCTTTTTTTAATTATACAATTATTTTTTATTTGTGAAAGAAGCTTAATTTGCCTGTCACATTAAATATATATAAAAATCTAAATTGTTCAGCTACTTAATGCCAGAGATATTTTGTCTTTCGTTTTATTAAGGTTTAATTCATATTTTTAATAAGCTTTTACATTCAGATTTTTAGCTTAGTCATTTTATTATAAGTATTTTATTTTTATTTTGTTTATTATAATTTCAGTGCCTTAAACATATTTCGGTGTATTTTTGAGGAAACATTTACATTTTTCATTTAGTTTGATTATAAAAGAACATAAAAGGAGGCCGGGAGGAGACATTTTCGACGAGCCCGGGTTTGTCCTGCTGGTACCTCGGGGGCCGGTGTTTTATTAATTGATCAAAAATCCCGGTCAGGACGGTGATGCCTTAGCGTTCTGAAACATCAGCTGGAGCCAGCTGATTCAGGCCGGGTTTGGTGCACCCTCCCTGGCAAGGCTGTGACGGAGGTCCGTTAAACCGGATCGGACTTTAACGTCCAAACGGCCATAAGGTTGCCAGACTGGTGTGGACTTCTGAAAAATCAGCTAGCGCCAGCTGATTCAGGCCACGGGACAGCCGGACATTAGTGGTAAAACACATAGCGCACATCGGTTCAGAAGGCTTGTGACTGACATAATTTCCGTAAAGTTTTTTCATTACAATGAAAGAAAGTTATAAAAGTACCTTTCTCAGTGAGTTCAGTGTTTTCTGGTTCCTCATCTTTACATACCTATCTGTCATATACAATTACTCTGAATGCATGTTTATGTCTTTTAGTAAAATGCATGCACATGATTAATCATCAATGGCCAACATTTCATTCAGCAAATGGTCATCATATGTTGTTTTATCTATGTTTTTCTCTTTTCCGTTTATTACTTATTTATGAACTTAAGGTTTTTATTGCAATTAGTGTATGGTTTTGGTAGGGCAAGGCTGTACAGACATAATTGCGCTCTCCGCCATATTGCTTGTCTTGATGTCATCCAAAGCACATGTGTAAGCGCTCTGCCTCATATTTTGCATTAGGAGAGGGGAGCAGAAGCTAATTTAAAGAGACACACAATAACGGCGCTTTTCCATTGCCGCTGCAAATGACCATGTTCAACATATTGTAATGAAAGATACTTGGTGTATTTTGAGCTGAAACTTTACAGAGACATTCTGGGGATACCACTGACTATTTATACATTGCAGGAAACACCCGGATTAGCGGCCCTTTAAGTTTATGCAATATTTTCTTTGATTTCAGTAAACAAAATACTAATCTAAAATAACCTTGCTTCATGTAGTCTTTCTTATTAACATTAAGTATCAAACCACGGTTAAATAATTTAAAATATACTTTAATTTGATCAACTTTATGCATCCGAATTAACTTCAAACTTCGAAGACGTGACACCCAAATGGTCACAAACCAGTTTTCCCACTCTCTAATCTTACTTTAAACCATTCAAAGCAGTCGTTTAACTGCTTTCAGATCAGCCACGGGAGGTTGAAAACCCGACAGTGAATCAATCCCACCGACAGCCACCACAGAAATATCAACAGTCGTGTTTTTGCGCTGTATCTGCCCGATAGGGATCTCTGACCTGCTGATATCTCCACGCATCACTCTAAACGCTAGAAACTCAATCTAGCCTATGCCTCCGTGGAACTGGGGTGAAAAAATCCATAATTCCCACCACATCCATCCCGGGGAGAGCATCATGTTCCGAGAGCTGGCTGAAACGGACACCGCCAATAAGCAGTGGACAGAACATCCCGGCTGCCATCTACTCCCTGCACCACGACTCGGGGGAGCTGAGCTAGAGGTGAAGGAGGTCAATTTCCGATGTCATACGGAGACACCAATACCTCCAATTAAAGAGCCCAAAGTTCTCGCTCTGTCAAAGCAAAGTCGAGACCGCATCGATTCTTAATGTCTACCTCTCTCAAGTGTTGCCTGGACTGAGGCGTATTCAAAGAGAACTACATCCTTCATCTATATCAGATGAAAAGATGATGCTGATCTATCAAATAAATATAATTCTCTAAAACACATCCAAACATATCTTATGATACAAATCAGGTGCTTGATCACCCTCTCTCTCTTCCATTCACTAAAATAAATGGTGATCTTATATCAGAGGCATGTGGGACATTTAATAGGCAATACGTGAGGTGTCCTGCGCAGACAAACGCATTCATATATATGCTAGCATGCAGACAGGCAGCAGTCAAATACAGTTAGTGCATTGATGCAGCGACTGTGATCTTCATGCATGAGTTATTTTTTACTTCAGAGAGCCAAAAATAGGACAGCTCTCCTCACTTAACCTCAATACTCGCACACGTCGGACATTCAAAAGAGAAAAACCGAAGATAGAGGACATGCGTGGTACATTTACATTCATTCATTGGGGAGATGCTTTTATCCAAAGTGAGAATTAAAAACACTGCCGTACTTTCAATAAATTATATGTTTTATATCTTATACTTACCGTATACTTAACTTATAAATATAATTAAAAGTAAATGCTTGAAAGCCAATAATAGAAATTCTTAGAGTACTTCTTTGATGGAGCAACCTTTAAGGCTGCATCTTTGAACCAAGCATGGTGATCACAACGGTCGGTGACCAGCCCTTAAACCTTTCAGAAAGTTGCACAAATCCACAAACACTAACTGCACCATCATCTGTTTCCATTCGCATAAGAATTTATCTGAACTAAAATAAAAATGCTACATTGTGCCATCTAGTGGTCGCATGCTTGCATTCATTGTAGCCTTTTAACTGAAACATTTAGCCTGTAAACACTGTGGCATTTAAACAATACAATTATTTAAGTTTTTTTTATTTTAGGGTAGAAGCTTTTTAGTATTAGCAGTTAACAAAGTAACGTAACGTAACTGAAATGTGCAAATATTTTAAATTTTTAAAGGTGTAAATGTCAACAATTAGTTAAAGACAAAAAATGTGTAAAAAATGTGTAAAAAACATAAAAATCTCTATAGACTTGTGCCAAAGAAAATTTAATGTACCCCAAAACTAACATTTATATTTTTTAATGACCAAATAATAAAGAAATGGCAGCCAATCAGAGGTCAGAAGAATAGAAGGTAACTTACGTTTTAAAAACAGCACAAATAAATAGTTTGATGAAGTCAACTACTTAAGTTCGGCTGAGTTAACTTCTACAATCAAATGTTGAAAAATATTAATAAAGAACGAGTAAGCGATTCTAAACTTAATGCATATTTCTGTAAAAACAATTGAAATTGTGTGACAGACATCACTCACCTTTGGGTCCACCTGCTGGCTCTTTGGTTACAGTCACATTTGATGGTTCATCATACTTCAGAGTTTGAACTAAAGACTCCGGAGAGATTTTCGTCCCAACAAAAACTCCACTGGGAAAACTAAACGCCTACATAGAAAACACATGAAGCTGAATAATGATGTCATTTACAAGTTCACAACAAGTCATGTGAGGATATATTGAACATTAAATGGAGATGCTGTATTAATACTGACATGTTTAGCGGTGCTTTCCAAAAAAATGCATGACACCTGACATCTCTCTTACAAAACAGTACATACCATAGTGTAAGCATATCAGGTGGTAAAATGTACATACGACAAGATAGGGATAATAAATCAATCCACTAAAATCCAATAACATAATCATATCCATGTTGTCTCCATGGTAAATAAAATTGCAATTGTAAACATATTGGTATTACTGTGTTCATGGGGCAAGTACAAAAACCAGTCTTACCTTTGCATTGTTGTTTGTATCGCTGTCAATTCTGTTTATCTTGATTTGTGTTAAATCTCTTTTTGTGAGTTCACTGCTGTGCACGTGTGTTGATGGTATCGGCGCTTTCTCTAGATTCCCCAGCGCGTGCACTTTCTTGTTTTCATTTTCAAGTCTCACAGCACCGTGATGAAGCTTTTGACGGATGCGTTTAATCTTCCCCACCATTTTACCTCGATTAATGCGTATTTTATCTCTATAAGTACCATATAAAATTCACTATACCACACGTGTTAACTTTAGCAATGTTTGGTGTAACTTCCGAAAGGGTCCGAGTCGAAATGTAACAGTAAATCGGTTCCGGACTAATTATTTTTCTTCATCGACGATCTAACATTTGTGAGGGATTGTTTTACAGCGAAAATTATTGGAAAAAAATTATATAATATTAATATCTGCCTTCTTAAAAATATGCAAAAAACGAACTGCAAGGTAGTTAGAAATTGCGTGCACACCGCTGACCACAAAAACAAACGATAAGCAGACACTAATTTAATAACATTATAGTTTAATGAAATATTAACTTATACTATTTCATATATTAACTGTCAATATATAAAATCCTTCCCATGAATTATATTTAAAAATGTAACCTATATAATAATGCGTTAACCAGTGCTGGAATTAAAGGGGGGCTGGGGGGATCCGGGACCCCCCATAAGGCATTAGGGTCCCCCATAAGAAGTAAAATACAGACTTTGGAGGGTCCCTCAGATATTTGTACTTGAGTAAAAATTATAATGACAAATGTGATTAAATGCATGCAATGGATATGGTCAATTTTGTGAATTAATTATTTAAAATCATTTATATTAAGTTTATTTATGGGCTAGTTATCATGTCAATTTAAATTTGAACCGCCACTGTCAGACGTCTAAAGACAGCTAAGCGCAGGACAGTGAAAGAATCCTTTTCTTCTATGTAAGCCTGCTTTTAATATAATATATATTTTGTGTTTTTTGTATAAATGGTATATCGCGAAACTAATCCCTACCAAAAAAGAGTCTTGTGAGGGGGACCCCCATAAAACCTGGTTAAATTTGAGCACTGGTGTTAACAATAATATGAATCAATCATAACCGTTACATATGAAATTCTAATAAAATATATTATGTTTTTCAGTTTATTTCCATAAATCTTTGTATTATAAGATTACATTCACTGTAATAAAACCATGCTTAGTTTCTCGTTACATGCAATTTCACATCTTATGCTTTGTTCTGTTTTCACATTTTTAAACCGGTACAAGTTGCAACGTAAAGTAAACTTTATAGTCATCAAGTTATCATAATGTTAACTTTTAACAACATGAAATAACTTTCAAAATGATCTTTATTCATTGATGGATATGGCAAGTAAATATACATACATGCAGTAAATACAGGCAAAGCAAACAAGGTTAGTCATATTACAAAAACGTTTGAATTGGCTCATAGAGACCTTAAAAATATACATGACACTATAATACTAGCAGCATATATGACAGACAACCCTGCTGTTTGTAAATGGTGATTTTGATGCACTGATTATTGTGTATTTTGTTACATAAACAGTGTTACAGTAGATAGGGATGGGAACAGACAGGGTAAATTTTCATAGCCCTCCTTCAGTGTCTCTGTGTAACTGAGTCGGGTCCCTAAGGTTCTGCAAGGCCACAGCAAGATTGTAATTGAGCCATTGTGCTGGTGCTCATTATCTCTTTACTCAATTCCAAACATGTATATAGCAACCCACACTGTATTGTAACTAATAAACTACTTCTATTCTTCTTTATTGCACTTTCCTCAACTTGCACCAAAAAGTCTATCTATCGCCAATCTGAAATTGTCTAAGTAGTAAGAAACCTTTAATCTTATACTAACATGACTAAAAAGTCAAACAGGAATCTATTTGATCAAGATTTTATCTATTAAGGCAGAAAGGGATGATAATGTATGCAAAATTGTAACTTGTACAAATTCTCAAAGTAAAGCGTAAGTTATAGTCGTGCGTAGGACGTACGCCGTAGCCTCTACGCCGTAGGTTACGAGACAGTTTTCATTTAAACTTCTGCGTCTTGTCCCCGTCGACAGGAAATGACCACTAGGCGTCAGTGCCAACGCGTGTGTTACTTGTGTAACCAAAACAAGAGCCGAAGAATTTGCGGTTCGTGGTGTACGCTGTCTGAGAAGCATTTAGCAGAGATAGTGCTATGTTAACAGTCACTTTTGCACCTTGAGTTAATATATAAAAAAAACACATAATTAATTTAGATAATTCATTCGGAAATGCGTATGAGTAAAGCCAAAGCTATCGCAGAGTGTTTTTACCTGAAGGGAGGGGGTTCAAGCTGACCAATCACAATGCTTGAGGTCTGTGAGGGTCCACGTCAAGTTGACGCGTTGTTACATTTTTGGAGAGGTGGGCGTCAGGCTACGTCATTGGGTAAGTGTCTCTGCAAAGGTTACGCGGCTCTGCATAGGCTACGGCGTAGGTCTGACGCAGAACCATAAATTGCCCTTTAGATACACTTTAGCTCCATTAACTACAGTCACACAAATCTTAATAATAAAAAATATGAGTAGTTAAAGAACAAAAAATATTTGGCGTTGAGTTCAACTAAATAAACAGAAACAAAAACACAACTTTAGCGCAAAACTGTGTAGTTTTTACATAAACTAGTTTAATATGTCAAGCATTCTGAAATAAGTGATTGTGCAACTGGGAAGACTTGATATTGCTCCATTATTGATTTTTTTACATTTAGTGCGTGTCACTTTAAGAAGCTTAACATAAAATAAGTGATATTCCTTATTTACGTCACTTTCGTTATCCGGATGTGAACAAACAGGGATGCGGGAGCGATGCTCGTGCCGTCTCTAGAAAGGAGATGGATGTGATGATATCCTGCAGGGAAACAATTACAGATGCAGGTTCAATGCGGGATACATTTTTGATTCAAAAATGCTTTGTTGGCGTACCTGGCTGAATGCAGCTGAAAGGGAGCGTGAACTGGCCCACGAAGTCGTTCTTTGACGTTTTGTCGTAGTCTTCCACAACAAACCTAACCAGAGCAAGCTCAGGCACTTGAATGTTAAACTGAAGGGTGTCATACCATACTGGATTAAAACCTGCAGACAAATCGAAAGTTCACATGAAATTTAAATCAGTGACAATGCATGCTGATCTTTTTTTAAACTATATGAAACAATATTACACATATTTACATGTTTACAGTGTGAATTAATCAGCTGAGAGCTAACCTAGCATTTTAATGGATGAGTAAATTAAACTAATTAAGTATAAAAAATATCTGTATAGTCAAATATCGTGCTAAATTAGTTAAAAATATCTAAAACCCAAGATCCACCACCTCACTGCCATTTTTACAAGCGTATGCCTACTTAAAACCATTAGCTTCCCGACACCGAAGAAATCAAGTTGTTTAGGCTCTTGAATGCAAGTAGATCTCAGTTTTAACTGCGTCTAAACTTTCTCAGTCTAGACTCATATCCAGCCTATACGTTTTAACTGACCATTGTTGTCGATGTATCTGGTTTCCTGCTTGGCCTGGTCCAGTGGCACGCCGTGAATTTCCACCCGAACGAGCGGGTCAACGATCGAGCCCTCCTTGATATTCACTTTGGGCAGTTGCTGACCGCTGATTACCTGAGAAACAGACACAAAATGGACCCTTTTAACAACCACCAACATTATGGAAGCAAAGCTCAGAAATTAAGGTTTTTGTACCTGTATGTACAAACTAAGCGGTTGGTATCCGTCTTGATTTTGTGGGATTTCAGGGTCAAAGCTCTTATCGGTGTTGCGCATGAATGCCGGTTTCAACACGTATCCGCAGCGCCCGTTCTGACTGAACAAACCGTCGTTTAGATCCATCTCCACCCCTGCAGTCTGAAAGTTCAGAGCAACTGGGAAGAAATTAAACAAGAATGGAAGAAAATAAACAAATGACGAATAAGAGATGAAATCTGTAGCTCAGTGGTAAGAGCATTGCGTTGACAACGCAAGGTTGTGGGTTTGATCCCAGGGGATTGGAAATGCCAATGTAAAATGTAAGGGGTCAAGCAATGTAAGTCGCTTTGGATAAAAGCGTCTGCCAAATGCCTAAATGTAAATGAAATGAGGAAACGCTTTCAGCAATCTTAACCAGAATTTTACGGATTACCAAACCATTCAAGTCACGGGTAGACTTACCGATTTGGCACCCTACATTCCACATGTCCTGTGGGTTAAAGTTGGACGAGTCAGTCCTTAGGCCGCTGGGGTAAACCCTACTCAACTGACGAGCATTATGAAGAACAAATTCAGCTCCTGTAGTACCATGAAATACACAGTAGCACAATTTAACTCTCCGAAAACATTGAATGAGCTTTCACAAGCTGTCAGAATCAAGATGTCTTTACCTGCCTCCCGCATGTGTTTCCGGGCTTTGGACTCTGTGAAGGAGGACATCTCGTAAAACTTGGAGTGGATTCGTGAATGTTTAAAGCCGCTGAAGTGTACGCTCTTGCAGTACACCACACAGTTGGAGAGCTCCTTAGACAGACCCTGCTTCGATTTCTACAAAGATTTTTTAAAGAAATTTGCTGGTAACGCTGGTTTCCACTGCTTTGTTGTGATTGTTCCAAAGGTGTTTTAAGCACCATAGCTGGTCTGTCTTGGAAACCAGTTGGCCAAACAACTGATTGCTTTTATTATGGAATTAAGTATCAAACCAGCAATGTTGGGGTGTTTGACCACAGTTTGACAGTGCAAACATCTAGTTCAGCTACCGAAACCATTGAATCCAGAGCTACTTAGACTGTGCCGTGACAGACAACCCTTGGATAATGAGGCCAGGTATTCATCTGGCTTCACCTTACACTTCCATCTGTTAAGTTTTCCCTGGCCCTCCTGCAGTGGCACCTAAATATGATATTCCGTTTGTGTAGCCCAGATCTGGACTGGTAACCAAAAGTTGTGGGACGACAAGATATTCTAACTAGCGACTATCATAACGCAACTCCCCGGACTATCCCTATCGTAATGTTACTGTAATTCGCTCCGGATAAAGGCTAAATGTCTATTAAGTAATTAGCTACGCTAAACATTCCATGCCAAACTTTGCCGGTTGATGAGTCAATGAGATGACTGTCTCTTGGAAGCCGAGAGGGGTGATCCCTGACTGCTGTGAATCAAAGTTCAAAGAATCAAGTGTTGCATGGTAACAGCAGTGCCAGCTCGTGCACATGGCCGCCTATCGCATTGCCGAAGACAACAGAGGATATGCTGTTTCTTTCTTATCTTGCTCTCTCTTTCTTCCTTGTGTTCTTGCTCTCTGAATTAATTATTATGTGGCACATTCCACAAATTTTGTAGATCTTGGTGCTACATTTAGGTGCCCCTTTTAAGCGTTGGAAGCACTATTACTACAAACTATTTACTGGTTATGCTAGGTCATGTAATTTCTTATAAACATTTAGTTTATGTCAAGGCTTTCCTCTTACTAACTCGCAAACTTCCCAACTGTTGATGTATGTCATACACAGTTTCACCCCATCCAGCTTTGATAAGTGCTTTGCACATACATTTCTAGTGGTCTACAAGTGCATCTCACCTGCCAGAATATTTTGCTACCTTTCTCTAGAAAATCTATTACAGCTCTGGTGAATCGTTCAGGACAATTTACGTCTTAAGTTGGCTCACCGTAACGCAGCTGTCTGCGTGTGGAATTTTCAACAGATGATATGTAAGTACAGTAGATTGAATCTTGCTGTTAAAGCCGTAGCAGGTAGAGCGAAACTGTAGCTTGAGGGCTGAGCACCTCAGCTCTGATGAAGAACAGATAATCTGTCAGCAAGACAAGTTCGATGTACAATATTTTACAACCTTTTTGGGGGTTGATCAAATTGTTGAACAGTAGCAAAAGAAACTGACTCTATCCTGTAGCTTACTTGATAAAATGTTGCAGTACGGACATAGGTTTGATTCGACCAGCAACAGTTATAAATACATATCCAATGTCTTGTTGACCACCCAATGACCAGCTAAGAACCGATAAATACAGATGAACCCCAGATAGATAACGGATACCATAAAACACAACTGCTATCTTAAAACAGATTTCCAACAAGGATGAAAATAATAGTTTCAAGGAAATATTTGAAAAGTACCTTGCTTCTGTGTCGTATGCTGTCGTTGCGATGATGCTCCTCATCAATTTCAGTCGCCTCCTCTTCATCGCTTACCTCTCCTGTCAAAGGGTCATCCACCATTCCATTCATTTTGTCCTCTAATCCTCCTATCTTCTTTCCTTTCAACAAAATCTTCCCTTTCAGATCCTACACACACACACATGAAAATAGATCACATTTATCTGCAGCCACTTGACACTAAACTCATTTTGACTAAAATATTTGGACTCTCCTGTGTCCAACTTCACCGGGTCAGACTTGTTGGTAATGGGTATGCTAGTCCACTAGTTAGACTAGCACTAGCCAACATTAAATCAAGGTAACATGCTATTGAATGCATTTTGACTTCTTTACACTGTTAAACGTGCTTGCTTCTCAAGCTTAACATGGTAAACTTGTCTAAAACGAGTTGAACATATGACGTAGTAGTTCTGTGTTCGATTCACTCTTCCAGACATAGTAAAGTTTATTTTTTTCTTTGCTCAATGAATTTCGGGGATGAATGTTACATAAGCGGTAGATATACCGCTGGATTTGGAGATAGTTTGAAACTGATAGATGGCGCGGTCCAAGTGCTAAAGGTGCCGGACATGAAGCACACACGGTAAGTTAAACTAAGTATTATCATTGTGTTTTGTCGGCAATTGGCATGAACATGTATAATGAGAACAACACAAACTTACAGTAAATCAACAGTTATGCAGGGATAATGCGATGATGTATTGTGTGCTCGTGCTGCAGTCCCCCCCCACTTTAGTCTGCAGGAGGTCGACTTTTTCAAGAAATAGTTGTACAGCTGTATCTGTCTTTTATCAATTTGATCAAACTTTATACTCTTCAAAGATATGAAGTATGCAATACTAATGTATACGTACTCAATATCAATATGAGGTAGGCAGAAACTGCTTGTGTAAACTCATCTTTAACCAGAAAGGGCCACCTTGGAAATTTACACAGGATTAAGCTGGTCTTTTCAGTAGGGTTGAGCATGTGTGGCGGGGTAGAATTATTGTTTGCTTTAATAATTCAACATGGCTGGATTGCATGGACATAGATCATATTGGTGAAGCCCAGATGAACTGAAGAAAGTGAGCATATCCTAGAGAGGTCATCATACTCTAAACTGATACCCTTCTAGTCATGGGCTGGAAACTTTAAGATCTTTGGCGTGAACAAGATAAATTACTTGAGACGACCACTTACTGCTCATTAAGACCTTCAAGTCCACTTGTTAAGTGGAATCATTAAGCACTTGTTCAAACGGATGCTTACCTCAGGGGACGGGAGGCTGATGGGAGTCATTCCATCTAAGGTGCTTGTGAGCAGTTGGTCTCCCAGGATCTGAGTGAGGTGTTGGGCCATGACTTTCTGCTGGTCTACACTGCAGTGGTTCTCAATGGACAGGATGACGGGGTACTGTGATGTCTGCAGAGGGGAGAGTGAGTGTGTGTGAATAAGTGATGGGTTGAAATGGAACACTCGACACACAACAGCGGCCAACACGCTGCCAGGCAGGGGTCGACTGCCCCAGATCACTTTACACACATAGTCAAAAGGCATAATGCCCTGCTTAGACTGAACCAGGGCCCTTGTCTGTGACACACACTGTACTCTAACCCAGTTTTAAAGAAAGACACATGGTCATTGAAAGTATGGTCTTGTAAAGGAAAAGGAATGAAAGAGGCCAGTCAACAAAGTCTCTAGCTCATGATGTACTTTAAATGCATAGTTGCCCAGCACGGAGACCACATCCTTGAAGAAGATCTTCGAAGTGAACGTGTGCCCGTGGTAGACAATTGGCTCTCCATTTGGGCCGTCCCAGCAGTCCACCTCCACACACCGACAGCCACGTTTTAGTGCTCTGTAACACACAAACACAGTTCAAATCTGCCATATTTAGCTTTTCATACCGTATAACTACTGAAGCTTACGAGGATATACATATAAAGGACATGCACACATCATTGTTGTTTTATAGGTTTGGAAATGCCTCTTCAGTATTTGTGTTATTTAATGATCTACATGCATTGATGTGTCTGCAGAACTGGGCTGTAAAAAACATGTACTGTATATAGCCTTCCACGCTGCTCTGTCCTCTGATTTGGTCCTCTAGGAGGTACGTGTTATGAGAAGAAGATATGTAGTAATGGGAGAGAGGTTGGGTCATGTCCTGATAGAGTTCCAACATAGCAGGGTTGAAGATGGAGCCTTCCGTTGAGCTCAAGTACATCAGGAAACCATCGATTGTCATTACGTGCAACATTTTAGCTATGGGAAGGGAGTTCAACAGGTCAAGAAATAGAACCTAAACCTAAAAGGTCATTGGCATTGTTGACAGTGACACAAAGTTAAAAGTTTAGCAAAACTTAGCTACCCGTGTCCGATGGTTCATAGCGATCGATGAGTTCAAGGGCGTACTGTTGAACACCATCCTCGTGTAGCTGTTCCTCCCGTTGGAAGTCTACCAGATCTTGGAGCGTGAGTTTTTGCCTGTCACCTGAATATTCCTGAAACACTCGCAGGACGTCTTCTCGCTGAGTTAACATTTTATAGAACACCACAAACTCGTCGTCTTCGAGCGTACCTGACTGAGACTTGTCGGCCATCTGCATACCACAAAAACAAGATGAGCTTAAAACATTTAAACAAACCAACTTAAGTAAAAACAGCAATCTAGTAACCAAAGAAAAAACATCTTCGAACGGAAGCTACATCCTGGTTACGGGATGCTGTGCGGTTACCGTAAAGAGGCGCAAGGCGTGATGCTCGTTCATGTCAACGTTCATCATCTTCAACAGATCTCGGACCTCCTTAAAGTTCATTTGTCCGTCTCTGTTTTTGTCTGCTTTTTTAAACCAATCGCAGATCCACCTGAAAGCAGCAATTAAGTGAAAACCATTCATCCAGATGGACATATGTTGACTTAATCACATCATTTATCCAAGTAGGACAAGCAAGGGATCCACTCCAATTTTCCAGTTTAAAGTTTTATTTAATTTGTAAACTACATTTACAAGCAGATAAATGGGGGAGATTAGTATTTTGTACTGCTGTTCTGGTATATTGTTGTAATCCTGAAATGCCTTTTACACTTTATGAACCCTTGTGTGTTTAAGAAAGACAGAGAAGGGAACAATAGACCAGTAGATAAAGTAAGAAAGAAAGAGAGTAAAGGATACTGGTCTAGTTTCTCTCTCTCCCCCATGTTCTCTAGGGTATCGATGAGTTTGCGTATCCCTTTAATCCAAGATTGCGCCTCTTCGGCTGATTCGGCCACAAGGTCTAAATTGCCACGACGACCACGAAAAACCAGGGTGAAGCAGCGGTCGGGTGGGAACTCATCGGCGATGCTGAGAAGAACTTCTGATTGGTGCCCTTCTCGTACGGCCTCCACGTCACTCACAGAAACTTAAAACAGAAAATTGATATTTAAATTAGGATGTCCTGTTGGGATTGTTCTTTAATAAACCTAAAGTATAATGGCTGTAAACTAAAGACCAAGACTAGATCCACTTTAGACCAATTCCCAACCATGACATAACTCAAGACACGGAGTAAAAAATATACCAAGACAGGAAGATTAAACAACCAACGCTAATACACATTTAACATTTTAGACCAGTATTTTAAGACGTCAAGAAGACCTTTTCAAAAGCAATTTTGCCATTTTTATAGGTTCTAATCGTTCACTTATGCTATCAGCATGTCGTAATCTTAAAACTCTTTCAATATATTATTATCAACCAAGTTTTAAAAAAAAAACTTGTGCTTTACACTAAATGGTGTCTTCCGTATATTACTGTTCTGAATACTGATTACAATATTTTCAGTTTCCGTGTCTGTCTGACCGATTGATGATTTCTGGCTACTTACAGGTGGAGTGAGCATTTCCTGCCTTCTTGCTCTTGTACCAGATAGTCATGCAGTCGTCTTGTAGCCTGAAGTAACGTTGCTTCTTCCACGTCCGAGACTTGATTTTTCTCATCACCGTACCCACGATCATAGACTTCAGGTCATCATCGGCTTGGATACCTGATCGGCAAGACAGTACGGGAGAGGAACAGGTCAGGATGGGGTCAGACGACAGGTAACCTACCTGACCCAGATACTTAACACATCAAGTCAACATGAAAAACATGGTAAAGAGCATATTTTTCCAATGCCCGATAATGAGTTCTTCTGTATATTATTTTGATGTTTTCCTTACAAACTTTAAACTGTACTGATACGGGGTCGGAGACTCCTAGACTTATCATAAATAGTATAATATTCAATTCAGTTTTATTTCTATAGCACTTTTCACACTTTTGCCTCGCTGCAAAGCAGCTTTACGCGCATATACAAATATCCAGATTTGAAAAGAAAATATACATAGAAAATATAGAATCCCAGTTGAAAAAGTGCACTAGACTTAAATGCACTTAAAGACCTCTATTTTTTGTACTCAATGTATAAAAAATACTTCTTAAGATAAAGTTAAGAAGATTTAAGTGTAATTAACTGTGCACTCAAAAAGTCTACTTAGTGCACTTTTTTTAACCTCAAATACTATAAATGAAATTGCAATTTTCAAATTACAATGTTTTTTTTTATATTCTATCATTAAACTAAAATTAAAACAAAAAAATGTCATTGCTAAAAAGTATATATAAAATATATGTACATATAAAAAAATTCTTTAATACTGTAAACTAATAGTCTATAAGATTGTAGTCAGTTACTATGCAAAAATATGACTATGTTGTAAACCAATCAAAAACAGTTTAAATATAAATAATACAAAATATGTAACTTACGTAGGCTCCTTTCAGTGTAAGCCATCTGCCGTTCTGTCATTCTATACACATCTGCTAGTTTTAAAAAAGATAAAAGAATGCAATTTAAATTCATTTTTCATTTCATCGGCAGAAAAATATTTTTTACGCTAACCGATCCTTGACTTTTTTCTATAATGTAACCTCAGTTACAATAATAATATTGTGTATTACAGCTGTGTTTACAGTTATTTAAGAAAAAAATATAAACATATAAAAGTATGCGTGTAAAGTAAAGCGTATTCGGAGGCAATGAGTATTCTTTACAGAAAGTGTCTAAAAATACAAAATGTAACAGTTTAGATTTAATGTCAACACATGCTCAGAAAATACGGACTGATCTCCCACCTTTTACCCATTTTTAAACCTTATTTCAGCTGTTGGCATTCTTTTGATTCACAATACTGTACATCCACACAGTAAACACAAAACACACCGGATACAGCAAAACCCTGACTAGAGGGCATTAATAGAGGATTCAACACTAGAGCTGGACCCTTAAGCCATTGGGTATTTGCACTGATCCGTTCTTTGTTAAAGCAAACTCACCTAGATACTGTAGAGTCATGCAAAGTCAAATACTAATCTCACACAAACAAAAACAAATGCATGGGAAAAATAGCTTTTACTAGCTAGGATTTTTACTAAAGCTCAAATTAGCTTGAAGAACATTAGTTTTCATTAGTTTAATAAAAAGCTTTGAGAACGTTTAGAGCATGGCAGCATCTCCACATGAGCGCGTTAAGATGCGTCGTATCTCCTGGCCATGGTTGCTATGGTGATGGAGGTTACACATGAGCCAACAGCTAGTCGGCTCCAACATGGAGGTCAAAATGACCATCAATCCTAAAAAGTTATTGATAAAATACAAGCATATGCCTGAATTAGGCATTTCAGGTTTTGTGTTGAAATTATAAATAATAATTTAATAATAATCAACAATTACTATAAAGTTTCAAGCATTGGCAACATTATCAACAACAACAGTATACTAGTATTGAATTAAATAAAAAGAAGTCAAACTCAGACTATAATAGTGTCTTTCAAAACCAGCAGTATACAAAACAAAGAAGTTTATTAAAACTATTGAAAAAATCCTATTTGAAATACGTTTACTTTTAATTTTCCTTTACATTTACATGTTTATTTTAAAGAAGTTTGAGTGTTAAAAGAAAAAAACTGGCACATCATATAAGCTAACTAGCAAACTATCCAAAACAAGCCACAAACATATAAAAAATATATATATCTTCCAATTTTGTACACTTACCGGGTGCAGGTTCATAGTCGGATCTGCTCGAGTTTTTAAGCAAAGCACAATTCAAGAAAAGCCAGAGTCATGTGGCTCTTTTCTCTGCAGAGCTGAACTGACTCTCCACATCTCGCCACAGCTGATGGTGCCACAGCACACCTCCCCTATGTCACACAACACACACACACCCACACAAACACACTCTGTCTTTGTTCTCTTCAAAATACACTTTCTTGTTTTTAAAATAAAGTTTTGTCTCTTCTCTCCGTCGCCTTGTGTTGTCTCTCTCGAACCCTCTGCGCAAATTAAATGAGGGTTTGACAGTTTTAAGTCAGAAACCCAATCCTCTGGATTACGTAACGATTTGAGCCTTCAGTGTCGCATTCCTGCGGTGTGACAGTTAAGGTTTTATAAGCAGTGAATAAATGAATTGAGATGCGAGGTTGAAAACATTTTTGCCAATTGTTGTTAAGTAGTTAAATAGGAATGTAAATGAGTAATACCTACCTGAGTATACCGTACCGAACATATATGATTAGATTTGTAAGTATTGCTGTCGTTATGATAAAACCTTGTGGGTGGTTTGCAAGGAGTTGGAGTTTTAAAGGATAGATCACCCAGAGCATTTTGTATAATTTATTCACCCTAATGTTATTACAAACCTGTGCTTTATTGAGCACATCACAAAACCTATTTTGAAGAAAGTTGGTAACCATACAACATGGGCCTCAATTGACTTCCATTGTAAAACACATTTCTAAAAAATATATTCTTTTGTAGTACTTTCAAAGTTGATTTTAAACCAGAAAGGTCCTACATCAATATGCACACAAATGATCAAATAAGTGACCATGAGGATGATGAAATATTAAAACATCTTCATTGCATGTTGAAATCTGTACATCAGGCAGAGCAGCTGTCCTTCAACCCGGCTTTGAAAAACCCATGTCGATGAGTTTAATGTGCCTTTGTGGAGCAGATATCAAGAGCCTATTGTCTACGATTGGCCCCTATTATTGGGGCTCTTCGCTGCCGAGCAGAGATGCTTAGATCAAGTTACTACAAGGCATTCAGAAAGGGTAAGAGAGACAATTGAGAACACGAAAATATGAACACTGAGAACAATGTAAAGTTCATTCAACTGTTTGCAAACACCTTCGGACTGTTATTGTGTTGGGAGTGACGTTATCTTTGAACATAAAAACTATTCTAATGATGCAGAATAGCATATTTTTGCTAACAAAAAACAAGGAGCAGAAAAACTAAACAAGAACCTAGAATACAAAGTAAACCTGCATAGAACTACAAAAAAAGACATGTTTTTCATGTTTCAATCAATGCTGTTTGATCTGATATTCTTTTTTTTAATGTCAACTTCTGTTTTGTATCCTCTAAAACGCATCAAAACTATAACCGTTTAGGTGGGGTTGCGCTGGTTGATTTGGGTTGTCTTTGGCATTCGAATTCTTCCCCTATGTTCCTTCCTCGTGTTTCTCTTCATGAATAAAACACAACCGAGTTCAGTTTCCAGGCTCGGCTTACATGCACGGCTCCGGCCGCCTTTATAAGGGGGTCCCTGCCTGCTCGCTAAAGCATCAAGTCAACGCGTGTCTCCAGACTCCTAAACACACCCGCACACAGGGACAAACACTTTCCATTACAGACATCAGCTTAATGAAACTCTCTCTTCTGGCGTTTTACGACCTAGCGGTGATTAGTCTTCAAACTGAACCGGTTTTGTTTGGTTGATACAATTGGGTCTGAATGACAATATTTGTGGTGTAAATTTTTATAATATTGATTTAAGTCATGCATAGATGTGTATATAACAGTTGATTGTTCTCACAGATTGTCTCTTGTGATTTTACTAAATTTATAAAACTAAAATTACTTTTCTGGGATTCAGGGATCAAAATGCCTGTCATAGATTGCCTGTCTTGTATAGTTTCAAAATAGTGAAAACAACAGCAAAAAAGCAGCACAGTGATCACGATTTCTCTTGACATTTACGATGACAGTTTATTTTACAGCTTTGAAAATTACATACACGTTTCCTTTAGTGCGCGGAAAACACACGACAGACGGGTCCTTAAACTCCTCTTGGCATCGTCAAAAAAGGTGACGAGGAAAGAAAATAACGATAAAACAAACTGATAATGTGCGAGGCCGACTCTCCCTCGGTCTCCCAAGTCAATTTCTTTAGCATCTCAGAAAAACGAACCGTGAATGCTGAGCACCGTTTCTGAACTTCTTGGCAAAAAAATACTTTTTGTAAGTGCCCTTGAATGTAAAAACAGTCTGTGTGGTTTACTGGGTGATGGGATGCTGGGTAAGTTTTTATCCTAGTCGTCCTGGAGGTGCTTGATTGAGTGCGAGCGTATAGGCGTGTGTGGCTTTACTGAGGGGGCAACGGGATGCCACGGGGGTCTGTGACTTGCCCCTCCTGCAGGTTCTTCACGAGCTGGGCTAGCCAGCGCTTGGTGGTGGAGTCGTCTTTTAGCACCTGTGCGAAGGTGGTGTCCTTCAGCTGGTCGGGCAGGCACTGACGGAGAGCTTCTCTCGCTCTGAAAGACAGAAAGAGTTAGACAAACATTATTGCGAGTGCCGATTGGTTCAAATCATATTTAACAATGCCCCCTACAGGCTAAAAAGGGGCCAGCATCCAAAATAGGAGGGAAATTGTTACAGAGGTGAGTGAGAACTACGAGTTAATGTATTACTTATCGCACAAATGTGTTGTAAATACCTGGAGTTGTCAGATAGACGTAAGTAACAGCGCACAACGTGCTTCAGCAGACGAGCGGAGGGCTCCTTTGACAACTGAAGGACCATTTTACCCTAAGGGAGCAAAGACAAGTTTAATCCCAAACCTCCACGATATGAATACAAACATATTGAACATAAATTCTATTTCAGAAGCATAAACCGATTTTAATCACCAGTATCATGGCGACATGTGAGAAGCGTTCATAGGTCTGGCATATATAAGCAAGGCCCGTGTCATCCAAGAGGATCTTCTGCAGAATAAATGTGGCCACCTGAAAGAGGAACATCGTTTAAGGAACAAGAAGCTCAAATAGACAAAACAAATAAATATTGGATTCATGATGCAAAAAGATCAATATATGTCCAACAGACCTATTTCACCTATATTCGTGACGTGTACAAACCGGAAGTAGGGTAAACTATACTAAAAATAAGCTTTCCTGTGGCTCAGTGGTAAGAGCATTTCGTTAACAACGCAAGGTTGTGGGTTCAATCCCAGGGGATTGCAAGTACCTATGTAAAATGTATAGGATAAAGCAATGCAAGTCGCTTTGGATAAAAGCGTCTGCCAAATACCTAAATGTAATGTAAATGTAAACACTTGTCCGGTCAATGTTCTAGATCCATTCACTACACAGAACAGTTAAGTAGACCAGAAGAAGTCATGCATGTAGCGCTCCCTTTATGCTGATTTGTCTAACATATATCAGACCTTGATGATAAAAAATAGCTTAAAAAAAAACATGCTTTTGTTATGTTTGTTTTCCATATTTTACATCTCCGTGTAAACCATGAATAAATCGGACAACATATGCTACTTTTGTTTTCGGTAAATAAAATGAATGCCTGTTAGAAAAGAAGCTGAATGAATGGCTATGGCAGCAGTGTGGCTGGAAAACGTTTTCTCCTACTTCCGGTCTCTATCCCCATTTTGTGAAATAGGCATATAGACATTTTATACCGTCTTTGAGAGCTCGCTGCCCGACTCCATGATGCGCAAGCAGAGTGGTATGATTTCCGTGGTCAACAGAAAGTTGATCACTTCCTGTTCGTCTGTTTTCACCAGCGCTCCTACAAAACCAAAAACTTTCAGTTCGCATTCTAACAAAATTGTCAGATATAGTTTTCTGCTTGTATCAGTCTCCTTACCAATAACTCCGAGGCTTGTGAGCCGCAGGTATTCGAAGGGTCGAGTTTTACTGACCGTGTGCAGGAAAGGATATAGAAATAGAGGGATATGAGCTGCCAGGAAAGCAGAGCTGGAGGAAATGGAAAACGTTAGGAGAAAAGTCAGGATTTGTGTGACTGTTCAGACATTTAAGGTGTGTAGGGAAGTTAGTTACCGTGTCTCTACATGGGAGGCGACACATTGCAGCAGTGCTAAAGCATTACACACTCGATTAGACTGGTGGGCTGTAAGTGTCGGGGGGTTTATAGATGGGTAGATGTTTACGATTTCCTGTCCAACAAACACAAATTATAAAAAAGTTATTATACAAAATATGGTCAAAATAAATACGGACTCTCTTTGCATGACTACAAACACATTTTCTAAATTTCTAAATATAACGAAGCAGGGTAGACAACATAAATACCGTACCAATGCAAATGAAATTGCATTATAATTCGCTCTATGTTTCTTATCAATGATACGCACCTGCAGGAGAGCCGCTATAGTACCGCACGAGTGCCAGAGCATCGGTGCCAGGTCAGTCACAGATTCTCGCTTCTTGCTGAGCTCCAACAGGGCATTCTCTCGTGTTTCTGGGCTGGAGAGCTCATTGATCCACTGATAGATCTTCTCACGGTCCACCTGCGCCAGACCCGCAGTGGTTACAGCCTGTGGAAGAGATTATAAATTACTTTTGTTTCTAAATGTGCTTTTGTACAATACAGTTAAACAATATAATTAATTCAATATTTAGTAGAATAACCTATTATTTAATAATTATTAGTAAGACAAAGATTAATAAGAAAGTATAATTTTGTATATTTTTATCAACTTTAACCTGTTCATAAATTACTTTATGTTACAGTTTATACCTCAATTAGAAATATTAATTTGACCAGTTATATCAGAATAACATGAAGACATAATTATTATTACAAGTTATTTAAATTCACAATTCGTTTGATAACTAATTATTTTAAACAAGGTGTCAGGACCAGGAAAGTTTTAAACCATATCTTATGTAATCAGCACATTTATAACCATTTCACTAATGCTGTGTTTACAAACAGCACACGCGTGAAGGTCTCAACAAGACCTATAAACACCTAACAAGACTTATTATTTCATAAATCAACGACACCATTACCTGCTTACACACAAATAAAGCAAATTCAATAAATAAAACTATAAACAAAGCAGTTCATACGTTTTAATACATCACCATAGTAACACACTGTTTAGCTTTAGCCGTTAGCTCTAGCAGGCCTCAGCGCGAACAAGCGAGCGTAAAAAAACAACAACTCTCTCAAACTCACCGCTCCTGTAGCCAACATCCTCCCTATCACTTTACTTCGGTATCCAGAGTAAGAGTGGTCAGCTGTATTAAAAATAAGAATAAATAAATCCCGATTACATGAGCGGTGAAAACGAGCGCCTTCCGCTCCTGCGTCGTCGTCTGCGATCCACTTCCGTTAATCCGTCACTTCCGGTTTGCTTGTTGGGTCTAGTGCTCATTACTGCAACCTATTGACTTGGTTACTAGAAAATGTCTGGAGAGATTGATACGGGAGTTTTTAAAGATGCACGAAATAAAATAATACCGTTTTCAATGGTTTCTTTTGCTAATATTGTTACGAACCGTCAGCTTCTTAGCATGAAACCATAACAAAATTTATGAAGTGTGGTTTGGGTCTAATTCCAGTAGAATGTAATGCTGTTTAAAGTCACCATGATATCAAACAGGAAACGTGTTTTACACAGTGTTGCAGTGATTATTATAAATGATTCATCCGTGTACACAATTATTTTTTCAGAATTAATTTGTACTTGAATCTTCAATCAAAAACATTAAGTTCCACTCCCCCTCTCAACAACAACTCTTCCCCACATGACGTCAGCAACAAAAAAGGAGGTAGGACTGTTCTGACTGTCCAATGGCCAGGATTTTTAAGCCCTGCCCATCAATAACATTAAGGCAAAATAAAGCTCTGCCCAAGAAGTTACTCACAGATACCATTATAGTTTCCATTAAACAATACATATTATAAACATTAGAATTAATAGAAATAAACATAATGCATTTAAACTGTTTTTACTGAGAAATGCATCAACTTAAAAAAACGAAATGCTTAAGTGAACAGCCCCATTATTCTGTGTTTTCTGAGATCTCAGTGTTTTCTGAGATGAGGTCTGAGTGTTGCATAAGGTCTCAGTGTTGCATAATGCCAGAGTTAAAAAGCCTTTGTGTCAAATCCAGGGGCTGAGGAGGGGTTAGGTTGACCCCTGGCTGGATCATTTATTAACTCGACTCATCTTTGAGGTTTTGTTTTTGAGCAACATGCAATTGATAAGTTTTCAAGAGATCTTATCTAGCGATGTTTGCTGGATGTTGTTTCATGCCGACCTCAGTTTATACTTATCTTAAAGACTAAATATCAATATAATTTTAACCATGAATAAGAAAACATACAAACATTTTTGACCACAATGATGTTTTCAGAAATGCTGTTTTCAAATATGCCAATATACTTTCAGAATTTTAGGAGGGTTTTCCAAAAATCTGGACTTGAGTAACCCCCCAAAATAGAGAGTCTGATGCTTATTTATTACAGTATGTGATAAGCTGACCCACACTGAGTCCAAAGGGCAGGTTAATTATTCTAGAGCGATGCCAACTATTGAAGGATTTTAAAGTATCCTGTTTGGAGGAACGTATAGTCAGTCTACACAAGTGTGTTTGAGCAAAATCTGTGGTCGGTTACTGACATGGCTAAACTGGTGGAATGTGTCCCCAATTTCTCTGAGGGCCGTAACAAGGAGGTAAGGATAACAGAAAGGATATTTACTGACTAAGAATAGCAAAAAAGAATGGGACTTTCTGATGGGTGAAAGGACAGCGATTTTGTTAAAATGTATGGGCTTTAGAATAGGAAACTAATAAAATGACAAATAATCAGAATTAAACCAATAATTCCTATTTTTTGTTTAATTTTTATTTTCATGTCAGCATAAGTGACAATCAGGGTTGTTTTTTAGCTAATTTCAATCAAATAAAATATAAATAAATACGATATCAAATACTTAAACTAAACTTACAAAACCTAGAAATTTTGCCTTAATTTGGAATAATTTGAACTGGAAATAAATAAAACAGCTTCAATAAAAATAAATTAAACTTATGTATTGAAATATAAAAATAAGCTTTTAATGAAAATGTATATTTTTAACATGAAAATAAAAAAAATTCAAAATACAAATAATAAAACTACCAATGAAAATTTAAATAACTCTTATGTCAATTTGTACTTTGCACTTTTCTATATACATAATAACATTTCTGAAGTTTCTAATCGTAACATTTCCTCATGTGTTCTTGTTTTAACACATGAAAATATTTTGACCACAATTTTAACATCCAGGTAATTGATGCCATAGCTGATGCCATCTCTGGCACAGAGGGGTGCAGCCTGTTGGATGTTGATCCCGGGTCTTCCACCAACAGGACGGTCTACACATTTGTGGGCTCACCTGAGGCAGTTATCGAGGGTGCACTGAATGCTGCCCGGGTTGCCTTTAAGCTCATAGACATGAGCAAACACTCAGGTATGATATGTTTATTATAGCCATTAGAGATGTATCTACAATGAATTTAAGACAGACATTTTATAGGTGAGCACCCTCGGATGGGTGCCATGGATGTTTGTCCTTTCATACCGGTGCAAAACGTTACCATGAAGGAGTGTGTTGAGTGTTCAAATGCATTTGGACAGAGGTTGTCGGACATGCTGAATGTGCCAGGTATATATTTGTAGACAGACGAGAGATGATTTTGAATATTGCAATGGTTTGAGAGTTGCTGAATGATGTTCATTCTCTCTCTTTCTCTATTCATGTAGTCTATCTCTATGGAGAAGCGGCTAGAAAAGAAAGCAGAAGGTCTCTTCCATCTATCCGTAAAGGGGAGTATGAAGCTTTACCAGATAAGGTCAGTCTTGACTTTTGAGATCCTTTAAAAAACTTTTAATGCTTAGCATAAGTTGTGTAAATCAATATTTGTATAGTATTTTTCATGACAATTAAAACATGTAAATATATAAATACACTGCAACATTTTTTTCCCTTCGTCATCACATTTTTTTTAACTTCCCATTAAATTTTTGTACCAGTGGGTTGCTGTAGCTTATAAAAATATGCTTTACCATTTCGTGTTCATGTAAAAACATTTTTAAAAGTTTAAATAGTAAGTTAAAATGACTTGTAGATCCAATTTGGTTGTTTACTCATAAATCTAAAGGTAGCACAGTCTTTTTTAGAGACTGTATTTAGACCCGTAATAAAGGAATAATCTAGAATTTAAGCTTTTTTATTTATTTAATTATTAAAAAATACATTTATAATAATACAAATTCTATTTACTAATAATTAAAAATAAAATAACTAATACAATAATTATATAATTTTATCTCAATTATATATTAAACAGATATTTTAATATTATACAATATAATTGCTTTATTATTTTATTCATAAATGTGGAGGACATTGATAAAAATTGTAATGTCAAAACGTTTGACTGTCTACATAATATTGACTGTGCGTGACATAATATGTGAGATTATTGCTATGAAAAAACGCATGTTGCGATGACGTCACATCAATTGCCTGAAATGTATAAAAAACTACTAATTTTGCATCAAATAATAACACTTCAATGTTCCCCAGCTAAAAAAGAGCGAATGGGCCCCCGACTATGGCCACGCAACCTTTGTCCCCTCATGGGGGGCAACAGTAACCGGTGCCCGAAAGTTTCTCATCGCCTATAATGTGAACTTGTTGAGCACAAAGGAGCAGGCTCACAGAATCGCCCTGGATATAAGAGAACAGGGACGTGGAAAAGATCAAGTATGTTACACAATTTAAACCCTGTGTTTGACATCACTGTAGCATCAAAGACTTGATTATCGTGACTATCTAAAAATGTCATTTGTTGGTCATGTCAATATTTACTCCGCAGCCCGGGCTTCTGAAAATGGTTCAGGGTATGGGATGGTATCTGGAGGAATCTGACCTGGCTCAGGTGTCCACCAACATCCTGGACTACGAGCTGACGCCCGTGCACACTGTGTATGAAGAAATCTGTAGGGACGCCAAAGTGAGCCTAGTCACGCTATAAAGCAAGCAATCTAAATTAAATCAAAACTGAATCACAATAAACAATCAGATTGCTAAACTGAATTTTGCCCATCTAGTATCTGCATCTGCCAGTGGTCGGCTCACAGATTGTGGGTCTGATCCCACTGAAGGCAATGTTGGACTGTGCTGACTTCTACATAACTCGAGAAGAGCTCTTCGTAGTGGAAGAGGAGCATAAAATCCGTCTGGTAGGTTGGATCGACACAGTCAAAGCGCTAACAAATGATGTTCGTCCACCTAAAGCCAATGTTTCTTTTCATCAGGTTATCAGCAAACTAGGCCTCGACTCATTGGGTCCATTCATTCCAAAAGAAAGAATTATAGAGTGAGTTTCGATCAATTAATTAAAAACGTTTTCTGATTGGCTGCTCAGGGGAGCCTGAAAGATTCACTGTTATATGATTGGTTAACGTTGAGTTTAGGTATATGGTGCAGGCCAACCAGGGCGGCGGGCAGCTGGCGTCTTTATCCCTATGGAAGTTCGTCCACAGCGTCGGGGCCAGAACAGCGGCACCCGGTGGAGGATCCGTCTCTGCTGCGATCGCTGCCATGGTGATTTAACACATTTAATAGGCAACTCTTTAGTCAATTCGCCTTTTTTTAAACATCTATTTTGTTGTTTTCAGGGTGCAGCCCTAGGCTGCATGGTCGGTCAGATGACGTACGGAAAGAGGCAGTTTGATTCTCTGGATGCGGAAATGAGGAGACTGATCCCTCCTTTCCATGAAGCCATGAACGACTTGTTGCTCAAAGTGGATGCTGACTCGAGTGCTTTTAATAACTACATGGTAGGCCTACATGACCCAACAACAACTTCTTCATCACTCTACAGTTAAGCTTGTTAGAGGGACAGTTCACCTAAAAATCAAAATTCAGTCTTCCTTTTTTACACTTTACGGTTCAAAACATGTATATGACTCTTTCTTCCATGAACACAAAAGAAGATATTTTGAGAAATGGTTTTGTGTCCATACAATGAAAGTCAATGGGGGTCAATGATGTTCGATTACCAACATTCTTCAAAACTTCTTCTGCAGCAGAAAGAAAGTCATTCAGGTTTGGAATGACATGACAGTGACTGAAGGATCAATTTTGGGTGAACTATCTATTTAATATCGGCTGCATGCCAGCATACTAGCATGTTTGCGTGATGTGAAGAAAGGTTAAAATATGTTACCTAGATGTATAACTGTGTTATAAAACCTCTCTTTTCTTTCCTTAGACTGCCCTGAAATTGCCCAAAGGCACAGCAGATGAGATTAAAAGGTACGTTTGATCAGCTCTGTAATGTTTGAACAAACATAAAGGGCAGGAGTAGTGCTGTCATGCTATCAATCAATCAAAATGCAAAGAATATGCATCACAAGTACAGCAAGAAAATACAAAATCATGCTCAACCAGTTTAGTGGGTTTCTGCGGATGAAAACGTAATGTTCCTTACACACGCACATACTGTACATCAAAACAACTCAAAGTTTGGTGAACAAGTTAAACAAGTAAGGAAATGAACTTATTTGCCCTCAAGTCAAACTTCTTCCACCATCTTATGCAAAATCTAAACAAAAAGAGCAACTCCAGAGCTGTGCCAGGACACGTTTATGGGGACTAAATGAGTTCTGGTGTTGATGTACAGGCGAGAGCAGGCAATGCAGGAGGGTTTGAAGCAGGCTGTGAGCGTGCCACTCTCCCTGGCCGAGAAAATTAACACGCTGTGGTCCTCTCTCAAAGAGATGGCGAAGTATGGAAATGTGGCCTGCAAATCAGACATTCAGGTAAAATTGAGGATTCTTGAATCTGGAGCTATGCATGTTAAAAATCTATCTATGCATCCATATCTATCCATCTTTCTATGGCTGATATCTGCATCTATTCAAAAGCATGATTCCTCTAATGTTCAGGTCGCTGTGAAAGCTTTGGAAACTGCAGTGTTCGGAGCGTACTACAACGTCATCATCAATCTTAAAGACATAACCGATACTACTTTCAGGGCTGCTGTGAGTATTCACATAAAAAAGATCGTTTGTGTGAGACAACAAAATTAAATGTGATGTGAAACTTGTTTGAGTAGCTAAATGTCACATACTTCCATGTTTATGGCCATTTGTGTGGTTTGTTTGTTTACAGACTGAAGCGAGAGTGTCTGAGCTGTTTAAGGAAGCCAGAGAAAGTGCCAACGCAGTGCTGGAGATGGCAGACCACAGGAAATGACATTTAGATTGAACTGTGGTTCTGTAAATCTGTATTCGCTAAAAAAGAGGTCCATCGACATTCTCTAGAACATTGAGAAATCTTAAGAACGGTCAAACAAAAAACAACGTCAGAATGTTTTTGATTTTTACGCTGGTTAAGTTTTTTTCTTGCGATTTAATTCGATTTCTATTAAATAAACTTTTACTCAACATAACAATAGATGTTTGACATGTTTTAAAAGGTTTGCATCTGCGATGGAGCGTGTTTAAACTGGGTATGAATTAAAAGAAAGTGCTTTTGGTGTTGCCAGACCCACCCAACATTTAAACTCAAAGGTTGGGATGTTTTTGTATCGCACTGGTTGGGAATCAGACAGAGCAATGTCTCAAAAGCGCCACAATGTTTATATTTTGGTAAAAACCAACCTATGAACTCTCTCAGTCAAGTGTTTTACATTTCTATTTGTGCTAAAATAGTTCCAGCTTTATAGTCCACCAGCAGGAGGCGCTGTAACAGCCTGGCCCAGCAAAGCCCACCCTTAGTATCTCACCCAGGTCATCTGTTGTTATTTATGCATCTATAAAAGATGCACTGCTGAGAAAGAGAGATAGAGAAACCAAAAGACATCTGTCTTCGCTGAACAGCTGTACTAATAATGGCTTCAGTCATTATTCCAAAGCACGTACCAGAATGCACGAACATCACCATATTAGGTTTACTAGATTAATACATATTGGGAATACAATTGAACCCATATTACAATATTCAAATTTAAATCTTGAACCGTAAATTTGAACCTAATGATAGTGATGACAATTTGTCGCTTTCCTTCCAAAACATCAGATGTCCAAATCTTTTTAAATGATTAAACGCTGTGTTGTCAAGATTGAAAAACTGTTCTTACTTATTTTGTTGGTTAGACTTTTGCAAGACCCAGTGACAAACATAAAGGATAACTAATGATGATGATTACGGCATAAAAATAAAAATCACAAAATATGGAGATACAAGGTTTCAGAAGGACAGCAGCTATATTTAGGGGTAGATATTTGAACTTTAAGCTGGAAGATCATAGTTTTGTCATATTGTTTGAGGATATGCACCAAATTATAAATAGATGGATAAATTATTAAATAAATAATTAAATGTGTCAAAGATATTTTAATAAATAACAAATATTCATATTAAAGTATTATTTATTGATTTAATTTAAAATTTAATTACAATTAATTCAACAATCTTTACTTTCTAATATTCTGTTATAAATTGCAACACCAAGGTCATGGGTTTGATTCCAGAACAACACAAACTGAAAAGAAATTAGTATATCTCATATTGCACGAATACATGTTTTTTTGTGTCTTTGAGTGTTGAGTTGCCCATGCATGTATAAGACATGTAAAATTGCAAAAAAAATTTAAGTATCGGAACAAAATATGCATTCTATCTAAAAGCGAATGCTCGCCCAGACCTGCCTGAAGCACCTCGTGTGACCACACCCCCACAAATCTACGTCAGTTTGTGGTATGATTTGACTATGACCGCCCAAATATATATGCAAGTAAAGTGGGCGTACCTATCAGTACAATTGCTTTGGAACCGGATGTTCCAAATATGGTAACAGGCATCAAATTTCTATCACACGCTTGAAGTATTCGACCAATCACTGCACACTGGTTAACTGGCCTATCATAGGACACCTCGCTTTTCAGAGCGATGAGCTTTGTAACAAATCTGCACGTTTCAGAGAGAAGGGGTGCATGGTGTGTCGACCATTCATAAGATACTACTCCTCGTAACAAAGCAATATGCCATTAACACCAATACCGTGGGTCTGAATGCCACAAAACACACAAACTAATAAAAACATTAAAATCTTTAATGCACTTTAAGGATGTTGCTCTGGATAAAAATACCTTTCAAAGCATAAATATCTATTTATCATACAACATTTCATACAACAAAATATGACGGTTCCTTAAAACACAGTGCTTTCTAAACTCAACAAAGCTCCAGAATCTCTCTGTCCTTTTTGGATTTACACAGCTGACCAATCATAAGATATCCAACAGCAGGGAATCTGAAGTATAAAACGGCCTGGGACTCTGAACATCTGTCCAGAGCTGTTGGGTTGCCATCCGTACCCAAATGCCCGAACCTCTTCAAACCATGTTGATCCTTATCTATCTGAGTCTGTGGAGCGCGGTGGGGTCGCACGGTCAGAGCACGATCAGCACGACGTCTCAAACCTTCGCAACATCTGGAGAGGACAACGGGCAGTGCACGACCTGTCAGTTCAGACAGCAGAGTAAGCTCATGCGTCTGCACTCCATAAAGTCTCAAATTTTGAGCATCCTGCGTCTGGAACAGGCTCCAAACATCAGCAGAGACACGGTCAAGCTGCTCCTGCCCAAAGCACCACCGCTTCAGGAGCTCCTTGACCAGTATGACCAAAATGGTGGAGTAAGTGAAGATGAAGAACAGGGCAGCAGCGAGACCATCATCACGATGGCCACGGAACGTGAGTACAGCGATTTATTGAAATATAACACGGTTCGCGACAAGTATTTAGGATGTAAGACATTTTAAAAGAATGCATGAACGTCAATGCCTTGTATAACTAAATATGAATTAATTTTAACAAAAGATAACACAAAATGTCATGATTAAGTTCGGTTTTAGTTGATGAATGGGAAAACATGCTGTTCAGAGTGAAGACAAAATGCATTTGGAGACTTTCCAAATGCAATAAAAAAGCTGGAAAAATTGAACATTATAATATAAAACAATATTATATATATTAAAATGAATTATATCATTTTATAAAAATGACAATAATTAAGTACTGTTTTAATCTTTTTTTTTTTTAATACTAGCTGATGGTGTGTACTTTGAACTGTCCGGAGAAGGTTTTAAGTTAAGAGTCCTTCCTTCAGCTGTTGTTGAAATAGGTCGAACAATAACATCTCATCTCAACTCTGCACAAAACCAAAACATACAACATCTTTCTGGTACGAATAAACTACGATCTACAAAAATGATTCCTAAAATAAACGCCAATCTTTATCCTTTCAGCTCAAGCTATCACCCAAGGGGAGGGGATGCCGAAATGTTGCATGTTCTCGCTGAGCCCCAAGATTTTACCCGACAGCATTCTGAAGGCCCAGCTCTGGATCTACCTGAGACCAGCTGAGGAACCGACAACAGTTTTCATCCAGATATCACGCCTGAAGGTACCTTCAGGGGGGATCGGTCGCTCAAGAATACGCTCCCAAAAAATAGACGTCAACGCTCAGACAAACTCCTGGCAACATATTGATATGAAGCAGCTGTTACAGTCATGGCTGAAACAACCAGAGATTAACTTTGGGGTTGAAATCAAAGCCTTTGACGCGAACGGAAACGACCTGGCTGTAACTTCTGCGGAATCGGGAGAAGAAGGACTGGTGAGTGTTTGTTTGTAATGAGATGCAAAACAATCAAAATTGTTTGTTAATATTGATATGCAAAACAAATAAAATTGGTATTATGTATCTGCAAAACAAACAGAATAGTTTGTAAATATTGAAAATGCAAAACAAACAAAATTGGTATTATGGAAATGCAAAACAAACAGAATAGTTTGTAAATATTGAAAATGCAAAACAAACAAAATTGTTTGTAAATATTGAAATACAAAACAAACAAAATAGTAAAGTAATTGTTTAAAAAAAATCACTTCTATGGAATATGTTTGTAACAAACCCAATATGGCTGACCATTACTTATCATTCACAGCAACCCTTCCTTGAGGTCAAAATATCGGACACCGCCAAACGCTCCAGGCGCGACACTGGCCTTGACTGCGACGAGCATTCCACCGAGTCCCGCTGCTGCCGGTATCCGCTCACAGTCGACTTCGAGGATTTCGGTTGGGACTGGATAATCGCCCCCAAGCGCTACAAAGCCAACTACTGCTCCGGCGAGTGCGTTCAGAAGTACCCCCACAGTCACATCGTGAACAAGGCCAACCCGCGGGGCAGTGTGGGACCGTGCTGCACTCCCACCAAGATGTCGCCGATTAACATGCTGTATTTCAACGACCGCGAGCAAATCATCTACGGAAAAATCCCCTCGATGGTCGTGGACCTCTGCGGTTGCTCCTGAACCTTCAACCGGGGGTTCTGGAGTCGCCGTAACACCAAGCCCAAATCGCTCTGTAACGGAGGGAAGTGAAAACAACCTTTGCCTACATAACCTTTGCTTAAATAGTTCCATGCAAAACCATTTCAACCCATAAAAATAACTTAGCCATTTTGTTAGTTTGTTCACATCAACTGTTGCACACAAAACGACAGGTTTCTTGGTTTGTGAAGGTTTACATGCTTCCTCTGTCAATGTATTTGAGCACAGAGATGATACAATGGGCTTTACCAGGGTGATACCGTGATATAACAATGTACAAATTACTTGAAAAGGGACTGTACAGTTGATTATTTATATAAACTTATCCCCCAGTGACCAAAAAACGGACTCAACATGACGTCCAAACAACACTATCCCAGATTATTCAAGACATTCCTTCTGTTTCTCCATGTCAGCACGACAATGGATGGCTAATGCACGATTTACTTCTTCATGAGTTTAGGTTAAAATCTACACATTTCAATATCATCTGTATGCAGTTCAATTAAATACTTCTGTGACAAATGATGTGCATTGCGAATGTTTTTGACACTGCTGTGACGCCTCTTCAGCTAACCATGTGGGCACATTTGAAATTTAAAGAAACACTGTCCATCTCGCCAGTTTTAATCTAGAACTGGACATAGCCATTTATGTCCAATTAGTAGCCTAGATGTTTCCTTGTCGTCAAAAATACAATTTGATCAAAGTTGTGATTTTCTTTGTTAGAGCAAGTAAAACGAGTTGCCTGCGTTTGTCCTCAAAGGACCTCTTCAAACTTGTCCCCCTATGACCCCTAACAGAATGACACCATTGGCACCATTTCAAGCATGTGGCCCAGATAAAGGCGCTCAAAAGCAACAAACCCATATTCGAGGGAAGTCAAACTTCCTTCGCTCGTGTTATTCTGTTCTCTGAATGCACCCCCAGTGTGTAAGAGGCCCCTTGAGGCAAAAACAGAAGTCTGTTCCCAGCCTGAGGACAATGAGTACATACGGAAATCAGAGTCCTTTTATAGAAATGTAGCACTGCCCTTAATCAAAATTTAGGTATCAACTTTGTAACTTAGCCGTTTTGGGTCACCATTGACCGACTCCCATAGTGGGAGAAGCGACTGCTATGACAGTCAATTGAGTCTCAAAAACTGCTAAGTTACAAACTCTGCTTAAAATACCTTAATTCGTTTTCAGCACAACGAAGAAATGTATACAGGTTTATAACAACTGGAGGGTTGGCAAATAAAGACTAAATATTTTTTGGGTGAATTATTCCTTTAAGAAGAGCTGTGACAACTTGCCTGGTCTCACCGAACTTAATGACGCCAGCTGCATTTTTACCACATTTACTCATAAAGTAAGCAACTATTTTCACTTTAAGACGAATTTGTTTCTTGTATATAAGACAATATAACGCTTAAAATAGATATACCAAACTTTTTTTCTCCGTGAGATGAAATACACTCAGGTTGCAATTTAGCTTTCAGTTTCTTATAAATCACGTGTCTCACGATTCAGTGTGTTGTCCAAAATTCCAACTACGTCACAGGAGGCGTTAGGGGTCGCTGATTGGCTGGCGATCAGCAACTCCGCGTTCTGATTAGTCCAGCCAGCTGTCACGCAAACTAAGGGTCCTCACACACAAGCGCGTTCCCGTAAGAGACCGACATAGTGTAAGGGAAACTGGAAAACAAGAATCGTCGTTAACAGGTTACGGGCCTGTTTTCCGTATTACTCTCCTTTGAAAACAGGAGAAATAACGTACATTTGTGCATTTTAATAATCGCGTTTGGACAACTGGGGTGAGTAACAAAACAATAATATTAATTTCCGCATTCAGTATTTTTTTCTCCTTGAAAACGTTCCAGGAAGTGTTACTTTTATTGTCTGATATTATGAGAACTATGAACAAACGATATTATTCGCAGTGCAATATATGTTTATAAATAACGACGTCATCAATAATCTCTCGTGTAAACATGCGTATTGTGTATAAACCAGCCTTGAATGCAAGCAAAACAAAACACGAGGCTGCTTCTAGATTCGTAAACAAAACATCATGGTTCAAATAGAAGTCTTAAGTAAAAACTAAATACCAACATAATATTTTACATATAATATTTATAACAATTTTGTACTTTTTTATTGCAACGTTATTCTATATTACGACGGTTTATTTTATGATACATTTTAATAAGACACTACAGTATAGCCTACACATGCTTCAACGTGTACACACCCACCCCTACTTAATAGCAAGATACCATAGAAATGTATGTTATTTTATTTATTTATTTATTAACTCATTAATAACTATTACTTAACTTATAATAACTATAAAGCTAACCAAAACGATTTTTAGGAATATTTGGACAAAAATCTTTGTATTAAATATTTTTAATTAATTAAATATGAAATACTTAATTTTAAATATACACTTTCAATTGTTGACATTTCAAAGAAAGGTTATGCTACATTTGTCTTATTTATGGGGACAATTTTGTCGGACACAGTTAAGACATACATTGTTTTTTCTAATGGAAGTACAGACACTCCAAGCACATATTACCGAATTGTCGAATAACATGCAATATTTTCATAATGAAGTGATTTCCTATCATTTTCCACAATTTTACTGATCTGTTTTATAGAGTATGTTCTTAATGTTTATTTGTGGTAAAAAAACAGGCCTATTTACTATAATAAAGTATTGTGTACATAAAGTCCATACAATAATATACGTATGAACTTCATGTTGTAATCATATGTAATATATACTGTAAAGATTCATTGTTAAAAACGCGTTAATTATGTATCATTAATTTCTTTGAATTTTATCGAATTCCAATCCTACTTCCTGCAATTTGAATTTGAATGCTGTTCAGCTTCCTGTTTGCAATTTCAATTCTTAATTCAAATTCAAGATTTGAATTGGAATGTAGGGGTGCCAACACGACCTTCTTTCTCTCCATCCATTAACAAATACTTTTTTGTACTATCCTTCTGCATTCTTTCCATACACAGCCCACAGAGTCACCAACATGAGTCAGTGGTTGGAACTGCAGCAACTTGATTCAAAGTTTTTGGAGCAAGTCGACCAACTGTACGATGACAACTTCCCAATGGCCATCCGCCAGTATCTTAGCAGCTGGATAGAGAGTCATGACTGGTGTGAATTACTTTATATATACCAGTACTATAATAATAATATAAAAAAAAATTTATTTTGTGGTTTTTTTTTATTTTGTTATTCGTAAAATAAAAATATTACTCAGTCTGGCTTTAATGCTAAACAAATATACTTTTACAATTGATTCATACCTGTAGGGACCATGTTGCTAATGTGGAGAACGAGTCCCTGGCAACGGTGAGGTTTCATGACCTTTTGACCCAGCTGGATCATCAACACAGCCGCTTCGCGATGGAGAAAGACTTCCTGAACCAGCACAACATCCGCAAGATCAAGAGGAACTTGCAGGTGTCTGATAGCAACTGATCACATCCCTTTACTGTCGTACTAAAAACAGATAGGCAAAAATGTTTAGATAGACACAAATCATTTCAGAATAATTTTACAAATGCAAAAAATCCACCATTTTCCAGAGCCTCTTCCAAGACAATCCCGTTTCCATGGCGATGATCATCAGTCGGAACCTGAGCGAGGAACGGAAGATTTTAGCCTCTGCTCAAACGTCAGAGGTTAGTGATTATTAAAAACAAACACCAACGTAACTGTAGAATTTACTGTATATAAAATAGCAAAAATAGCAACTTTAAGTTTTCTGTTGCAGAAACACGCAGATAGCTCCCATAATGACATAATCGTAGAGAAACATCGAGAAATGGATGGGAAAGTAAAAGACATCAAGCTAAAAGTGCAGGTAATATCCAAAATAATTGTTGTAGGCATCTTCAGTATACCAACCAAATTTGTTGATTGAAATTATCTGACAACTTTCCACCAGGGAACCGAGCAAATCATCAAAAATCTGGAAGACCTGCAAGATGAATACGACTTCAAGAAAAAAACTCTTCAAAGCAGAGGTAATACCGTTAATTTAGCAGTTTTCTTTAAATTAACAAAAAAAGAATTATGTTTTATGTGATTATATAGTCGAATGACAATAAATTTCATTAAACAAATATGAACAATTTTTTTTTATTATTAAAGTTATTTTAGTTAGTAGTAAAATTAAAACGATCAAAATATTTCTGTTTATTGAAATCACATAAAATATTGGACTAAAATAATTTAAAAACCTTAAGAAACTTTAATAAGTTTAAGGCACTAAAATGATAAAAAACTTAAAATAAAAATCAAAATAAATTAAACTTATATAGCGACATACAAAATTATAACAAAAAAAACTTTTTAAAAACAAAAATTAACACAAAAACAATGTATAGAACTAAAAACAAAACTATATTAACTCTGTAAAAAAATATAAACTAGAATTGCAAATTATAATAGTGGCTGATGAAAGCATTGAACAGACAGTAAAAAATATATATTGTTTGTTTTATTTATTTATTTTTTACCATTTAAAAAATTATTTGCAGTAAATTAACAGTAAATTTAATCAACAGAACAAACTGAAAATATAAAAAAAAAATGTATATCAAATATTTTTATAGAAATTAACATTAATATATATATATACACAGTGTATATATAGACGCATGTATGTGTATATATATATATTTTCTTTATATATATATTTTTTTACAATATATACTTTTATATAATGTTATGATTTTCTTTTCTGTATCTCTTTAAGTTTGTTTTTACACTCATTTGTTTAACAGAGGAGCTAAACGGGACAATTTCGAAAGAGGACCTGAATCGGGAGAGACTGAACATTCACTCCATGTCCATTAAACTGAACGACATGAGAATCGTATGAACATCTCAGACGAATTTCCACAAGGTACCGTTCCTCAGAGAGGAACTCGTGTTAACACTGTTTGGGTTTCTGTGCAGAACGTGATCAGTCAGATGTCGGAGTTGTTGAACGTCCTGGATCAAGTGGTGTTCGAGCTCATCTCCACCGAACTGGCAGATTGGAAACGCCGTCAGCAGATGTCCTGCATCGGAGGAATGACCAACGTCTGCTTGGACCAGCTGCAGAACTGGTGAGGTTTCACTGTGGGTGGAAATAAACCGATGTAATTTGGTATCGGTTTTAAACTTCTTTCGTTTTTTTTTTGCTCAGGTTTACCTCTGTCGGCGAGTCTCAGCTTCAGCTCCGACAGCAACTGAAGAAACTTCTGGAACTGGAGCAGAAGTTAACGTATGAAAACGACCCCATCACCTGTAGTAAAGCCACTCTTGAGGACCGGATTATGTCAACTCTCAAAACTCTTATCACAAAGTAAGAGTCCTGTTATGTCTTACTAAACAATTTATCATTGTGTCTGTTTACTTGCTTACGAAACCATGACAATATGCTCTACCTTTTGTCTTGTGTGCGTTTAGCTCCTTGGTAGTTGAGAGACAACCATGCATGCCGACCCAACTTCAACGGCCGCTGGTGCTCAAGACAGGGGTTCTGTTCACCGTCAAAATCCGGTAAGTGTAAATGAATTCATACTTTGCAATTCCAGGCCAGATAATTTTATTCAGTGTGATGAAATAAAAATTGTGTTTACATTGCAGGTTGCTTGTAAAGCTACAGGAATTTAACCACACCGTTCGTGTGAAAGTGCATTTCGACAAGTACGTGTAATGCCAACCAAACTAAACCAAGTCAAACGATGACACAAATGTAATTTTCTCTTCAAAAAGTTTTTAATGTTTTGTTGTCTCTTTTTGTCTCAAAGAGATATTGTTGAGAAGAGAAAAGGGTGAGTATTTGACATCGTTTTTAATATTGATCATATTGTGTTAATGCTGTCTTTTTTTGAAGCAGCAATCCTTTTTTAAACATTAAAATGGACATTTCCAGCGAAATCGCACATGATAGCTAAGTTATAAATCATTATTAAAGCTTATTTTTATATTACTAATTTTATATTACATAATTTAACATTATTATTATGTAGATATATATTAATATTACATCGTTAGACTATAAATAGACTATTAAGATGATAAATATTATGATATAATTTATGCTATAAATAATAATATTTTATATTAATAAATCGAGCTTCAAATTTTTAATCTGTGCAATGTGAGGAAACACTTCTAAAAAAATACTTTTTATCTATCAATTTTTTTTTAACTTTGTTATAGCTTCAAATTATTATTGTACAAAAAAATCTGTTGAGATCTGCTGCTACTACCTGTTTTTTTTAATAAGCATCATTTACTGTTTTAGTTATCGTATGTTTAACATCTTGGGAACAGCCATGAAGGTGATGAACATGGAGGAATCCAACGGAATGGCTGCAGAATTCCGACATCTGGTAAAGCCGAGAAAGAAAACAAGTTTAAAGAGAACAAATTTACTCAAATTATGTTTTTGATAATTTTTTTACTTCACAGCAACTGAAAGAAAGGAAAGTCACCGGTAACAGAACAAGTGAGGTAGGATGGGATCAGTGCATCAAAGATTTTTTTGGTAATACGTTCAGGACTGTTTTCAGTAAACTTTACCTCAAACTTCTGGCAGGGCCCGCTCATCGTCTCAGAAGAACTTCACTGCATTACATTTGAGGCGGAGCTTTGCTGGTCTGGAATGGTTATGAACTTTGAGGTAGAAGACCAAATACTTGGCGTATCGATCCAAATTATTGCTATCTGTTTATACATCAACTATAAAAAGCTAAATTAGTTAACGCTACATTCTTTCTTCAGTCAGCCTCTCTGCCTTTAGTCGTGATCTCCAACGTCAGTCAGCTGCCCAGTGGATGGGCGTCCATCATGTGGTATAACATGCAGACCTCTGAGCCAAAGGTAAAGTGTGATATACTGTGTAGACAGCAGGCTTTTGGTTTCTATTGGGTTGAGCATTCTTTAATTTTACTGACAATGCATAATAAGGCTTCCCGTCTAGCATATCCGGTAAATGACACAACAATGAAGCTCAGGGGACAAGTCCTCGCCTTTAGATGTCTACCAGGAAAAATGCCTTTCATAGTTGAAATTCAATTGACATTCAATCAGGTAGAAAATGAAATGCAAAAGGCAGAATTAAAGGGTTGATGAATTAAGATCTCAATTTTAACCCAAGCTTGTGTTATATAAGAAGGAATCGTATTCAAGTGAATATCCTGTAAGTGTCAGAACTGAAAACGCCCTTGTAACTGAAATAAAACTGTTATTGACACCAGGCCCAGTGAACGCCAGGTCATTTTCTCTCATCGATAGGTTGATCACCGCCTGCATAGAAGAATATCAACGACTACTTCTCTAGCCCCGCCCATCGAGCAAGCAATAAACATGCCGTTAAAGATCGCGAAATATTGTGCAGTGCCTGGTTGTGGAAGAACATAGTTGTGCATAACCTTCCTTTGGATTCCGACATTAGTAATGCATGCTTGAAGTATAATTTTAAAGACGCTCCAGCTCATGTGGGAAAAACATCGAGCGTTTGTTCGCTTAGTTTCACCGTGGTCCGTGGATTCCTTGAACAAGCCACAGGTCGACACTGAATTTGCGAAAAGACTAAAATTAAAAAGCAGTGTTGTGCTGTCAATATTGGATCCGATAGTAATGGCGCAGCAATCTTATGCGAGTACAACATATTTGTCAGTATTGTTTTGTTAGAGATGGCTTGATATGGGGCTTGACATGGCGTGAGCCCAACCGCACGGGATTAGTATTACCTGGGGATCTCTAGTCATTTGTAAAAATTGCAGAGGTTGTCTTGTGATCTTAATTCCGTTTGAATTGGCCATGTCTCTAATTTGTGAAGTAAAAAATCCCCCACAAATTAGCTAACATATTTTGACGAACACTGAGGTCCTGTGATAATATAAGTGCCTCGCGAATCGGCACCTCTGAGATTTGGCGGGTTCATATATCTTTTTTTAAGGTTTTATCCACCGTTTGCGAATAATGGAGGGTGTTTTGATATTATTTCAGGCGCTGGGTCATATCTTTATCAGCCAACACTGTCATTTTTGGCCAGGATTTTCCCGTTTTTTTTATTTATTATGGAAACTTGATTTTGATGTTTTCGAATGTAAAAACCACGTGACCGGAAATAAAGAGAGTTTTTTTCGAGGGCGAGAGGAGGTTAAAATTTTTGTCCAAGACATGCACGGATAAATAATTTATAATAAATACTGAAACACTGTGAAAAACAATTAGAATGATAATTTTATGCCTTTAAATAAAGAATGAAATGGGAATAGAAATTCATAGTTTAGGATAAAATTCAGCCACTAAAATTAAAATAAAACATAATTGGTGTGTTATAAAGACTTATGTAAATATAAAAAGCTTTTTTTATTATAAAGACTTAAATGACATGAAAGTATCATTTTAATGCTATTGATGATAAATGATTGAAATGTAGTGTTGCCACAGTTTAAATTTTTCTTGCAAGTAAATAAAAAAATCTGCCTGGGGTCAAGGGAATGACGCTCCTCATTTCAATTTTTTTCATTAACCATAACTAAATATTTTTTAATACATGCTTTTTTCACCAGAATCTGTCGTTTTTTGTGAGTCCTCCGCCTTCTACGTGGGGGCATCTAGCAGAGGTGCTGAGCTGGCAGTTTTCCTCCACCACCAAAAGGGGTCTAAGTGCAGAACAGCTAAGCATGCTGGGAGCTAAACTTTTGGGTAAGTAAATCTGCATTGACCTAAAACGTTAACTATGCATTATTATACAATAATGCATTTACATTTAAACATTGTTTGTGTTATAAATTTTTTTTTAATTCAGAATACACTGTATAACCAATTAGAATCAAGAGTACCCGGAAAAATAAACTTACAGCTGTGTGAACTTTGACCCACAGGTCCCAAATCGGTGATGGATCTCGAGGCTCAGATCCCATGGAATAGATTCTGTAAGGTTGGTCTCCACTATATACTTTTTGGAAGATGATCCGTTTTAGTTGGAGGGCATCCAGTACACATTCCAGTTGTTTACCGTAGTTTGGACGGTTTCTGTTTAAAGAAGATTTGACAGGTTGTTTGTCTTGTGTGTGGGGCAGTCTGGCAGCGAGAAGAACTTTACATTCTGGCTGTGGATTGAGGGAATATTGGACCTGATAAAGAGACACCTGCTGAGTCTGTGGGATGAAGGGTAAGATTTATGATGCTTGTGCTGCTTATACCAAGTTACGGATTGTAGCTTTAAAATGTAATCAATTGAATTTAGAAGCAACACGAAATATAAAAAAACTTGTTTAAAGGGGAAGAATCCTAAAATAGTTCTGTGAAAGAGAAATGTTTTTGTTTTGTTTTTAGGCAAACCTCAATAAATGTTGTTTGGCTTTCAGGTGTATCGTCGGGTTTGTTACTAAGGACAGCACTAAAGCTCTGCTAAACAACAAAGCTCCTGGGACATTTCTGTTGCGCTTTAGCGAAAGCAACCGTGATGGAGCCATCACGTTCAGCTGGGTGGAACATGACACTAACGGTGAGACGTTCCTTCGCTCACAATGTTTGCCTATGAATGAAACGTGGGCAGTAAAAAACTTGCAAATAAAACTGTATTCGATTCTTTTCCTTGCCATTGATTGGCCAAAAATAACTCCAAAACATTTATCGGAGGTTTGGTTAGTTCCGATTTTAAATAAGTTCAAACTTAAAAAAATTAATTCATTGTTTTAATATTGGGATTTTTGTTTGTTTGTATGTTTTTGTAGAAGAGCCACAGGTCCGTTCAGTGGAGCCTTACACAAAAAAAGAGCTCTCGGCCGTTTCGCTTCCCGACATTATTCGGAACTATCGTGTGATGGCGGCCGACAATGTGCCAGAAAACCCTCTGCGCTTCCTCTTCCCCAACATACCTAAAGACGACGCTTTCAGGAAATACTACTCCAAACCCACAGACAGTAAGAAAGCTTCTATAAATGTTTTTGACACTGGATGTTGGTTTAGGTGATTCGATCTCAATGGTTTTGGGATCCTGTTCACACGTATTTGGTGGGGTCACAGATATAATCTGTTGATTTGAACCTTTTGTTTATCCAGAACAAGAGCCAATGGATGTTGATAAGAAGTCGGACGAAGGTTATATCCCGACCACCCTCATCTCCATCTCTGAAATGTGAGTTAGTGTTACAGAAGCAAAGAAAACTCCCACAATCCCCCAAATCAAGCTAGTTAAGCCTTAATGATTTTTATAAGTAAACGTATACGACAAATGTGCTTTGTCTGATTTTAGGAAACCACAGGATTATGACCGTAACCTCATGCCAATGTCTCCTGAGGTTTATGGCGAGCTTGAGCGAATAGTACGTATACATCAAAGTGTAAATATATTTAACGTATATGTTCAAACAAAAGTATATACAGTTGTGTTTAAAATTATTCAACCCCCAATGCTGTAAATGGTTTTAGGGAATTTAGTGTACATTTGTAATTGTATTCAGAATGAAATCCTTCAAGGACTTCTTAAAGAACCATATGCAACTAAAATGACATCAATTAGTTTTGTAATACAGTAGTAAATGTTTCTATTGTGAATTCTTCATTGACATGATTATTCAACCCCTTAAAGACTACCACTCTTAAGAACAGAGGTTCAATGAAGTGTTTTCAATCAGGTATTGAAAACACCTGTGGATATCAGGGAGCAGCAATAAAGCCTAATAAGCACCAATTAGGCAGGTTTAAAAGTACTGTGATACTCAGCTCCTTCTAGACATTTACTGGTGTGGTTACAAACATGGTGAGGTCAAGAGAATGGTCCAGGAAGACAAGAGAACAGGTGATTACTCTTCACAGGAAGGGCAATGGCTATAAGAAGATTGCAAAGATGTTAAACATACCAAGAGACACCATAGGAAGCATCATTCGCAAATTCAAGGCAAAGGGCACTGTTGAAACGCTACCTGGTCATGGCAGAAAGAAGATGCTGACTTCGACTGCTGTGCGCTACCTGAAGAGTGGAGAAAAGTCCCCGTGTGACTGCTGAGGAACTGAGAAAAGATTTGTCAGATGTGGGTACTGAAGTTTCTGCTCCGACAATACGGCGCACCTGGCGTAGTGAAGGCCTCCATGCCAAAACTCCCAGGCGCACCCCCTTGCTGTCCCCGAAGAATAAGAAGAGTCGACTGCAGTATGCCAAAAGTCATGTGGACAAACCACAGAAGTTTTGGGATAGTGTTCTGTGGACTGATGAAACAAAATTAGAACTGTTTGGGCCCATGGATCAACGCTATGTTTGGAGGAGGAAGAACAAGGCCTATGAAGAAAAGAACACCTTGCCTACTGTGAAGCATGGCGGGGGGGTCAATCATGCTTTGGGGCTGTTTTGCTTCTGCAGGTACTGGGAAGCTTCAGCGTGTGCAAGGTACCATGAATTCTCTTCTGTACCAGGAGATATTGGATGACAATGTGATGCAGTCCGTCACAAACCTGAGGCTTGGAAGACGTTGGACCTTTCAACAGGACAATGATCCCAAGCATACCTCCAAGTCCACTAGAGCATGGTTGCAGATTAAAGGCTGGAACATTTTGAAGTGGCCATCGCAGTCACTAGACTTAAATCCGATTGAGAACCTCTGGTGGGACTTAAAGAAAGCAGTTGCAGTGCGCAAGCCTAAGAATGTGACTGAACTGGAGGCTTTTGCCCATGATGAATGGGCGAAGATACCTGTAGATCGCTGCAAGACACTTGTGTCAAGCTATGCTTCACGTTTAAAAGCTGTTATAACTGTAAAAGGATGTTGTACTAAGTACTAAGATTGAATGTCACTTGGGGGTTGAATAAAACTGATAATGGTGTGAGCTCAGAAAAGACATTTGTGGTTATTTCATTATAAATGTTATGTTATATTTGTCTGACCTACACGTGCCTCTTTGATTTAATTGTAAGCAGGATGACTGAATGATCATAATCAATGTCAAACCGACCAAAACAATCAATTTCAGTGGGGGTTGAATAATTTTGAACACAACTGTATGTCTAACTTTATCATCGTATTTGTTTATATTAGTTAATGCATTAGCTAACATGAAGTGTCTTTTTTTGTCTATAGAATCAATACATACCAGATATGGAATCACTGGAGGTAGAGTAATATATTTTGTGTATTTCTGAATATAGCCAATATACTGCATTTATTTTTAGATCAGTTATTTTTATATTTATGAAAGATTTACATCGAGACACTGATACATTTCCTTTTACTTTGCAGATGCCATAGAACAATCCTTAAGGAAAAACTACATTGGTGTTTTTTCTAAAACAACAGAAATTGTGATGTTAACTATTATACACTCACGTTACATTTATGAGCTTTTGATTCAAAAGACTTTATTGTAACTGGCTAAGGTTAACGTAATTGGTGTTTGCATGCCAACAATATACACATTCTAATTTTTAAAGCAAGTTACGCAGCAGTTGAAGTCATCTGAGGTAAAATGTGACTGAACAGTTAGAGGTCAGATGTTCCTCTCAGTTTCGTTATAGCGAACGAATTTCTCTGTAAAACCGGTATATGCGCAGTCATCTAAAATGAAAAGAAACAAACAATCGAAAGAAAAAAAGAAAAATGGATCTTTTTATCTTCATAATACTACTGTATTCTTAGCAGTTAATTCGTCAACCTTACGAAAAGACAGAAGTTAATCAATAAATAGCACTTCATTTTATAAATACTTATTTTTTTGGCGAAATGCCAAGTGATGAGATAAATGCTGAAACAGTGAATCTCATGTCAAGTCGTAGACTTAAAACTAAACGTGTGACAATGCAATAACGTCCTTTTGTTTTTAATGAGGCTTCCTTTGTCACAATTGAAAATACAATTGAAAATATATTTTTGTAATATAATTTAACCTGGACATGTAGATGAGATTACTCAGAAAATCAGGTCCGTTGGATTGAAACAGGTCCGTTGGATTGTTTTGAACTGTTGGGTTTTTAGTTTTCTCAAACACATGACCTGTTTTCCTTGTGCTTCATTTGTATTTTGTTTGCAGATTTATGTGTTTTTTCCTCTGCACTGGATTATGCTGCTGCTGTTTAATTACAATTATTTGTCTGTCGGGGGCATTTTAGAAAATAATTGTCTGGAATCTACCGCATCTCTTTTGCTTCAAACAGATATATGTAAAAACTCTTGTAGAAGACTGACAAACACAGTAAACTTGTTAGAAATCTCAGTCTGGACAGCGTCATATGCTAATTACTGTACTTTTGTTGTAGATTCGATATATGTAATATGAAGACCTAAGATAAGCGAAGAAAAACCTTACAAAAATAGTGTTTATAATCTTTTATAAGTCTTTATTGTTTTTATCTATCTCTCTAAGGGAAATATTCAAAGAAAACCAAGAAAATCACAACACAATGCCGTACATTCATAGCAGTAAATTACAAATAGCACAATAATCTTTCGTCTTAAACCGCGTAAGACTTTTAAAACAGTGCGATCGAAACATGAATAAAACAAAGAAACTATACAACAGTTGTTTTGCTTTGTATTATCCAGACTTTGTCTGGTCTCTTCTTTATAAATGAATAAATAACATATTTCTTTCAGTTAACCATGTACACAGACACACGTTTAAAAAACAGTTACAATACTTCAACAGTAACAATAGTGTCCCACAAAAAATATTCACACAGTTGAGATCAACTCAGCTTTGGATGTTTTTCAAGTATTCGCACATTTCTAAATCTTCGCCATTACTATAGTAAACCAATTGCTGTGATTGTCTGAATACAATGTGTGCTTACAGACAAACCAATAGTCTCATATGGGACTACAGTGCGGTTACACAACCAGGATTTACTGTAGACCACTTCTGACCATAGCTGACCAAGTCGATGTTTTGGGATTTTTACCATGTAATGCCAATAAAACAGATCTATAAAAGTTGCTGTGTGTTTTTTTGCCTACAGAACATTCTTATTCAATATAATCACATGACAACGGGTTATCGAGTTCGTTGCTTATAGCCTAACATGTTTACCAGTGTTAGTGTTGTAAACTACTTAAATTGTCAATTTCAAACATCTTAAAGTAAAATATCTTGCACAAGAACAACTATACAATTTTTGTGTTCATTTTACAGAGAATTCATTTTAGATTTACAGGTTGTGAAAATTTGGATTTGTTGGTGTTAAAAACGACATCTATTCTACGAACAAACATACAGCTATAAGTGGAAATTAAATTAATAAGAAAAAACACCAAAAGCCAAATAAAATTAAATAGTGCAAATATTTCTTAACAATCGAAGAACAAATTCAAGTGAAACACAATCGATCAGAGGCGAAAAGAACAACACACGTAATTAAGAAGAGGATATTTAAAGTTCGATTATTAAAAATAAAATAAATTTGTAAATTTTTATTTAAATCTCACCTAATGCTGGTCATTACTGCCAAAGCTGCTTTTCTTCATTACTGCCAAAGCTGCTTTTCTTAATCGATATTTTCGATTAAATATCTATTTGACATCTTTATGCATATGAAACGAAACTTAATGTACATAAATGTACATTTACTATATACGTTTATATTTAATATTTTGATATAAAGATATAGGTCTTATACTTTATATATATTTGAGTAAATTAAATCGATATTGCCTGTTCAGGTGGAGTTACAGCTATATAAGACCTTTAAGGGACTCTACACGCCTCGGTGTACACTAAAACAAAACTTCAGTGGTCACACACCATAAACACAACAAAACAGGGTTAAAAGGGGCCAAACACTGTTTGTTTTGTATAGGCTGTCTTAAATGCATACCTCAGACACACAGACTCACTGGAAATAAAATCTGGAGTGTTTGTTCCGTTTGAAAGGAGGAGAACATCTCTACAACATCCCGTCCAAATTCTTTTCGGCGGTCTCTTTTTCTACATTGGACGTGGTCTCCTTGGGGCTGTAGGTGTTGTGATAGTCCTGCAGGATTGTTACCACGTCATGATGACCGAAATGAATGGCCTCGTCCATCGGAGTGTTACCCCACCTGTGCAGAAATGAAACAAGCATTTTAGAGGAGTAGTTCACTGAATTTTTGTTTTTTTCATGGAGTTTAATGATAAACTCAAAACGATATATTGCGATTATGACTGCACAATGAGAATTACAAGTTCTGTGGTTGTAATAATTTAAGATGTATACCTGTCTCTGGGCACTGGATTCACTTTACAGGCCTCCAACAGAAAACGAACAACTTCAGCGTGACCTAAAAGCCAAACAAAAATGAAGTCCTAAGTGACCTAAAATAAATTGTAGCTCAGCGGATGACGTGCTCTGGGTTTTCAACTTTTACCTTCAGCTGCTGCTACATGAAGAGCCGTCCTGGAGTCATAGTCACGCTGCTCCATATCCATAGACGACAGCGCAAACCTGAACATAACACACATAACATGTCAAACAAAATGCAGACACCCTCAACTGTGTTTAACGTTGCAAATTACATTAAACTCATTTATTTGTGATGGGTCATGGTACCTCCTCAACGCAGACACGTCCCCGGTGTAGGCAGCAAACAGTAAGTTGATAACTGACTTGACCTAGAAAAAAAAACAGAAGAATCATTTGTGCATTATCGACATAGATAATCCAAAGATTTGAATCCAAGCTGTAACAAAATGACGTCAGTCCAGTAATACAAACGAAAGACGAAATATGTGACAAAATGTTTGTGAATAGCAAACATCAAGAACTACACATGGTGCATAATCGTTTACAAATAGTTTATTTAAGATTTTACAGTGTTGACAAAAAATTAAATATATGGTAAGAACTAAAATGAAAATATAACAGCAACCGAAAAATGTTTATTGGTATTTTTTAAACATTTTGCAAAAGTAAATAACATTTCATACACGTTAAAATAGCAAATCGATCACTTTAAACAAATTGGGTCACAAAAAAATATTTTCCTTCATTAGATTTTTTAAGACACTTTAAAAATGTAAAGTTGTCGGTTTTATCGGCACTTCTTGATCAGTTTCAACTTGAAAATACAATTGCAGATTTTCTGCAAACAGAGGTAGTTGCAAGATAATTTTATCTATACAATGTTTCTTCCAGTGTTTTCTAATCACAGACAACCAGTAACGCTGTAGTTTCTCAAGTTGTTTGATTTCAAGACTGGTCGTTCTAGTTTTCATGTAAGTCTCTTATTCCACGATAAATATTAAAAATGTTTTGTAAAAACAAAATTACTATTTCGGGTGTTTACATTTCTGACAGTACATCAAAAAAAAGGAAATAAAAGACATTTGAGCTTGAAATGGCCAATGATAAAAACATGCACAATACAGCAATAAAACTATCAACCCTTGAATGGTGTTCATTTTGTAACTCTGCAGCCTAAAAAAAAGGTCCCACAGATGCAAACACCAAACAAGGATTAAATAAAACATACAGTGAATCTCTTCTTGAGGCTGAATTTTTTGAACAAAACCATAAAATGTTGTTTTATGTTTTAAAGCCAGAGCATGTAATTTTTTTGTCTCAAGCAGCATTAAAAACGATTTCAAGAATTTTCATATTGTTCGATTCAACCAATCCCACGTATGCTATCAGTTTTGTCCAATTAGACCGTTTGGAAATCCTTATAGGCACTTACAGGCTGTATGTTTACAATATTTAATATTTAAATAGTTTTTAAATAAACAAATAAAAAACATGAGCCTCAAAGGTTTTTGGTATGCTCTGTACAGAAAAAACAACAACAACTCAAACCTTTCACACTGGTCCTATTTCACAAACATACACTACTGGGCACGACTTTGACCTGTAAAAAACTAGACCAAAATAAATAAAAACATCTCATGACTGTAGCAGCAGTAGTCGGCAATGACACTTTTCCTCTTTAACTCCCCAAACAGGAACTTCTCATCAAACAGAGGAAATGCTTGGCTAATGGATGAACCAGAGAAGTGTGCCTGTGTGTGGATTACTGGGAGTTGTCTCTTCTAATTTCTTTCTGCTATGGTCTTCATCCTATAGACTAAAGGGTTGGAACTGTCTTCGTTCGTTTCGGAGGGGCAAACTTTTTTCCAAAGGTTCTCGGCGAACGCTAGCTCCTTCTGAAGGCTCGTATAATCCATGGGTCTGAGGATCTGCTGCTGGTTCAACCAATACGGACACGGACATATTATCAGATTAGATCATTTCATCAGAGGATTTTCTGCTTGGATTAGTAAGGATGGCAGAGAAATATAGAAACGTGAAAGCGATTTGAGAAACAGCGCAGTTTAGCATAAATGTTAACGCACAATAAAAAAGTTTTATCGTCAATCCCAGTAAGCACATGTACGCAGGGGGAGCAGTAAAATATGCAGCATCATAAATCAAGGATGTTAGTTGTGTTTAGAAGCAAAGAGAGACAAGCAGTACCCTGGTCCTCCAGCAGGGAGTGTAAGAAAAAATTAAGCTTGTTAAAAGTAATAAAGACGCAGGTTAAACTCGTAGCGTGATTTGGTTTGTCAGCACACACACACACTTTGCAACACGTCTATGTAAGAGAATATTTTGCTTCAGTTGCATCTAGGAGTGGACAAAATACTGTATAATATAATAATATCTGTCACTCACCCGCTGTTCTCCACCCTCTCTGCGCGGATCCAGTTTCTTGGCAAAGTGGCGTAAATTGTCATAGTTGTGGAAATTGAAAAGCTGGACCAGATCCTGCCAAAAAATTAAAAGCCAAGCATCACGTCAATAGTTAAAAGGTGAAGGAAACTCAAAATTCTGGCTTTAAAGAGGAAAAAGTAGTACCGTGCAGAATTGGATACCGCGCACGCTGTTGCCCAGTTTATCAAGAGGAGGAGACCAACACATGACACCCATCACATTGGGCACTACCAGTAAGATGCCTCCAGCAACGCCCGATTTGGCCGGAAGACCAACCTTCAATAAAGTAAGACAAATCACGTGTAAAAACATTAGATAAACTAATTATCGTTAAAAATTTTATAGTTGTCTTTTATTCATGCGAAAACGTACATGGAAAGCAAATTGTCCGGAGAAGTCGTACATGCCGCAAGAGTGCATGAGACTCAGAGTGTCCCTTACGGCCTCCGGGTTCAACACACGCTCGCCCGTGATTGGACAGAAGCCGCCGTTGGCTAGGGTCGCCGCCATGACGCTGGCGCTTTCACAGGTCACCTCGATAGAGCACAACTGCACACACGAACCAATTACACGGTCAGCTATGTTCTGATATCTTGCAGTTAACTTAAAATATCTTTGCAACTAAATTAAATAACATGTTCAATTCTTACAATTCCTTAATGTTTTATTGATTTACACAGTTCTGTCCATCTTACAGAATGAAATCACTTTGCATTTACATTATAAACATACGTTATACTGTAAATATTGTGTCTCGCGTACTAGACAGCACTCTTGATTACGTAGATAACAAGTCTGTCGAATCCTGCATGTCTAAAAACAACTTTTCTCAAGCAGACACACTGTTTAAAAGAAATGTCTTTAACCGACCTGGAAGTAAAGATCCAGGATGGAAGTCATATCTGTACCATCTGGAAAACACTGTAGGTTTGGAGAACATATACAGTTAATGCCCATTTGTTTTTCAGCCGTTTAATAATTACAAAATTGTATATTTTCATACCTTCTTTTCCTTCAGGTAGTAACCAATGGCGAAGTTTCTATCACCTGACAGTCTCTCAGACTGAAACCTGCCAATCACACAAATTTATTTTAAGGACACATCTCAAAAGTAACAAATTAAATGTATTTATTAAAATCTGTCATCTGTATTTTGTTATAAACGCAACGGAAACTTAAAACAATTTATTTGGAAATGTTTTATAAACACTAAAGGAGAAGTTTGTAAAGTAACCTGCATTCTACGAATTGAACATAGAGGGCGATGTAGAGACAAAAGTTAGGGGTTGCATATTTTATATACTAAAATGTAATTCAGTTGAAACAAAAAAACTTAGCCGATGTAAGAAAAATTCATTGTATAAATAAATAAAACTTACGTAGCATTGCTGAAACCAACATATTCGTTTCCTGCCAACTTCTTCATAAAGTTCATCACCTACAACAACACAGTTGCTGTTATTTACCACCGACGTCCTAATCATAAATTAAACTATAAAATCCTAAAGAGAAATGACACTAATTGTACTCACATAGTCGAATTTCTCAGCGTTGCCAGCACCTTGCTGTAAGTCAAAAACAAAGAGTATGAATGCAAATATCTCAAGCTCGATATGAACTTGTTCACACGCACAACCTTCTGAATACAATTCAAAGAATAATTATTAAACTACGGTATTCTGTAAACGTAGACCAGAAACAGAAATGCTATGCAATTAAGTTTGCACGCTATGTTACGCTTAAAAAAATAAGAGGCAGACAATTTCAAATGAAGCAAGATAAAATTAAATGCAAAATGTAGCTTGTTTCGATTCGTGTAACTTTAATTTGTGTCAAAGGGTGATTGTGTGGGAATAAATGATATTGCTGTGGAATCACAAAATGCTAAATGTTAAGAGGGGGTCAGACAAAACAGCTAAACTCAAATTTTCTCAAGTTTGTTTTAGTAGTTTAGTAATTTGCGAAACTTTAGAAGTGTGTAATGCATATAAGAGGTTCTAAAAAAAAAAAGTTTTTTCCACATTGAAGAAATGTTTACAGAAATTACTGTGTCTTGCTAAATATCGTAAGACAAGAGGTAATCAAAAAGTTTTAAAAAATCTTTCAAATTCAAAATTACATTTTATTTTAAAACAAAACAAAGCTTGATTGTTGTCACCCACAGGCATTGAACAAAAAAGTCTTTCAGATAGTAGAGAAATGAATTTGCCTTATGCTAATGTAGCCTAGCATTAGCTTTAGTTTGCAATTTGTTCAATGAGGAAAAATAAATGAAAGGGAAATTACCAACGTCTTTGACCTGTTGGGAGGATCATAATTTCCCACAGTTCCTAATGCTGTAAAATACGCAACAACAATAAAAACCACACAAATCCTTTACACAGACATCACACATTACCACCCTGACAGGCCTGAGAAACATTTCATGCACGGTATTAACTTTAAAATGTTGTCACATTATAACTAAAATGCTATAAAATATGATATTTTTTGTTCATATGAACGAATGAGCCTTGTGTAACAAAACCCAGTGTGAAAATGTATTAATTTTATTTACCAAAACAGTGCCCATTGTTGTCATACGTCTATTTATTTTGCTTTCCCGAGTAGTTTTGCTAGTTGCATTTTATATTTAACGCTATTGTTCGCCGTTCATTTTTGGCATTGACTCAATTTGAGACTTTACAAACTGTGGAAATTATAAAATGTATTTGAATATCAACTGAAAAATAAACCCGATGATCTAATGCTTGAGACATTTATGTCTTAAACAGCTTTATCTCCTAACTGAGCCCATGTCTTCATTGAGATAAATCACATTTCCCTCTTGAATTTATAACCATTCTGGCTCTATCTCTCCAAAGCCAATTCCTCTTCCTGTTCTTTCTCTCTTCTGTTTAATCCTTTCAGAGTGATTATTCATAACCTTAATCTCAGATGAGAGAATGTAATCAGATTAAATTCCACGGCCTCTCTTATCCTCACAAACATTATCTAACACATCATCAAAACATTTTAGGTTATTAATGTGGAAAAAGACAGCAATTCTGTTGAACTTTTGACACATTTTGTGTGCGGTACAGGTTCCCATTTATCAACACAGTAGAAGGTTGAAAAGATAAAAATGTGATTTACCTTGAGGAGGGATGTACACACTATAGCGCCGGCGTTTACCATTGGATTGTGAGGTTTATCTGGAAAAATACGTTCAATAAGGGGTGCACTGCATGTTGTAACCGCAAAAATATATTTAATAGTACAAATGTTTTTTTACACTTATCACCAGAAAGAGATTTCAACAATGATATCGTCTCACCTTCTTCATCTAGGAAGAGTTTATTGAACCGAAGACCGCTCGGCTCTTTTCCTATAAAACGGTGTACGTAATCGGTGCCGTGGTCGTGAACCGCTATGGCATATTTTAAGGGTTTCACGCACGACTGCAGACAAAATGGTACTTTCGTGTCACCTGCCGTGTATCTGTGAATAGAAAAGACGAAAGCAAAATTTTTACACAAACTCAAGGAAAAATTTTAAAACTAAAACAACATAATGTGAAGCAAAAGTTCACCGTTGGCCATCTACGGTGCAGAGTGAAACCGCCCAAAGATTCGGACTAAATTTTGATAGCTGAGGAATGTAGTCTGCCACCTATGACACAAAAAGAGTTTGTATCACAAAACGAAAACTTATAACATTTTATTATCTTCTAAGAATTAACAGTTTTCGTTTGTCGTTGGGCAGCAAGCACACACCTGGCCGCCTGAGAGTGATTTAGCGCTCTCGTAAATTTGATCGATGTGGGAGGTGAACGACTGAAAGTCAGGAATGACGAACTTCTTACGGAAAGCCTGAGTCAGCAGCACGATATTGCTTTGCACACACCTGCAAGGTAAAAATAAAGGTCAGACAAAATTTGACACTAAAAGATTCAACAGCTTTAGGAAAGCAACGTAAATAATTCATACGCTCCGGGACTACAAGGACAAATATAGAAAAAAAAGACTTCTGATTTTGATTTTGTCCCTGGGAACACCTGGAACAATACAAGTTCTTATGTACAGAAACTCAGTTAAGGACAAAACTTGTTTCTTATGCTTAAGAAGAACAGTTTTTTCTGCCATCAGCAGATATAGAAGGTGTTGGCTATATGTCTTTTAACTGTTGTAACTACAACCAATAATTTAGCATGCTTCAAAAACAATAAAATTTGATGATTATAATAAACATTTTTCATTCTAATATTTGGAAACTTTAGTCTGACTTAAATGTTTACTTTTTAAACAGGTGTTTATCCAGAGCGCCGTCTGACGTGGTTTTTAGTGTGACCTTCAACATCTCCATGCACTCCTTAAGACGAGGGTCGCCGGTTCGCAGACCAGTGGATTTCAACGCCTGAAAAACATGACCGTAAACGTACAACATTTATACAAACTTTGTAAAAATAAATAATAATAATTATTAGAAATAGTTTCACTATTGTACATCACGAGTTGTTTGTATTAGGAGGAGGGACAACTGTGGGAAGATCAATATTTTGCAGTTACAGGGAGAGATATGATAGCAACGGCCTTGTCCTCCTTCACCTGTTAGTGTGCGTGTGATTTTACCGTTGTAAATTTATGTGCTGGAATTTTCTCCTGACCCTCTGCGATGGTGTAGAACAGGAGATCTTCCAGGCTGGGCAAAATGCCTGCCTTCCTTCTTCTGTGAGATAAATAGATAAGCAAAGCAGGTGAGATTGTACCAAATCACTCATTTTTTATTAGGGAACATGTTAACGCATTTCTCTTAAAATGTCAGGCAGTTTGGTTCCGTTAACAGTAAAGTAATATGTTTTTTATCCAAAGTAATAAAATAAAAGCATTTCTTTAAAAAGAAGTCCTTCTGACAAACCACTGACTGACATTGTAAGGCATTTTACCTCTAAAAAAGGTTAGTTAGTACTTAAAGAACAGAACTCCTAAAAAAGTTTCATTTGTTAGACATTCAGACACATTTAGAATAAAGGGCAATTCAGAAGTGCAAACAATATATTGCATTTTTGGATAACTGTTAATAATCCAGAGATCATCACTCAATCTGTACACTAACATAAATCTCAAGGGTAAAGTTACTCATGGGTTAAAACAAATGAAAGTTAAATGTGGTTCTCGAACACAGAACCGGGTAATAGCACACCGTTTTGCAGGAGTTACAACTAAGCAAGGAACAATGCAAAAAGAAAAACATTTACAGAAAATAAAAAGACCAAAGAAAACAGAAATCACATACTTACACAACAAATGCAAAGCAAGCAGTCCAACCAGATGGGAAAGAAAACAAAACAGAAATGAGTGACACATCTAGCTATCTAAAACAACTGATGTATATTTAAAACAAAATAAGACACACACAATTGCATGAACATGTATGACCAATGACTTAACAATTTGGCACAACATTCATAACATTAAAAACTGACTTAATTTAAATGCATACTGTAAAAGCGAATTTAAAAATGCAGGATTTTTTTAAAATCACCACATTGCTTTTGCCCGAAGAAATTTCAGCAACCTTTATGTGATTATTTTGACATATTTGTGCATAGACCATATGGCAGCCTGTTTGGTTTGCATTTTTAATGAGGTGTTATGTGAAGTATCAGTGGAATTTAACAACCACCATTCTCTTTCTTTAGCAGATGTTTGCTCCACAAGGCCAAAAAACACTGACTTCCTGCTAACTTTGAGGCTGTAAGATTATAAAGAAGCTGTATATACAAATAAATAAATGTTTATGATAGAAGTGCAATACAGCTTGACATAAGCCCTTTTTGATTGACTTCCTCAAATACTATTAAGACACCACTTTACAATTTAGTCAAAGCTAACACAAACTTGAACCGGATAATCTCAAAATGGTGAAATACTTGACCTGGCATATATCATATTAACTACAAGTATGAACCATTGAAAAAAGATTATCAGTGGGCCAAAAATACTTCCAAACCATTTCACACTAATCCAAAGTCAGCTCAGATGTCGACCATTTTACCAACACCACAATAGCACCTATCCTGTGGTTAACCTATCCTGTGTTAAAATCATCTTGACACAACAAACCAGGACACGTATGCTTGCGAGAGCAAATACCCCTCCCGGACTAAATTTAAGCCTTCACTTCCTAGCAAACAACTGATCCCTGTTAATGCACAGGCATCACGCCAAACACACTCTATGACATTACTAAACATGTACACCCAAACATAAATACACACACACATCGATTTTACAGTACACTTGTATACTTAAAAATGTAAAATTATATGTCTTTGTACCATCCTTTTTTGCTTTTAGAAAATTATTTTACAAGTCCATTTTTTGTACCGCAAAGTGTACAATTCCAATGGTACAAAATAAGTGTTTGTGTGATATACGAGCCAGAAATACAATAAGATATATGGGGGAGGGTTTGTAGTCCTTGTGGGAATGATGTTTCTCGCAATACTTTGGGGACTAATTTATCCGCAGAAGAAAGCTACATCTGACAAGACCTCCCTTAGGGAACACTGAAAAATGAATTTAAAGATAAATCCTATAGATATTTGTGTTTTCTTTTATGATTTTGGGATAATCTGTAGTCATTAAAGTTGGTTAAATAAAATATAGCCTAGTTAACATGTGTTTCTCACAGGAAGTTGTTTCTATTTTACGAGGTGACTAATTCGTATGGATTTCTATGTTTTGAATCGTTCAAAAACGTACAATTACTTTTGAGATGTGTGAATTCATCTGAATTAACCAAATTTAGCCACCTCATAAAAATATGTCTTGGCCGTCATATTGTTAGGGGACTGTTCACCTGGAAGTGAGATGATTCTAAACTATAACAGTGTCTTCATTACCTTTTTTCGCCTCAAGGAGAATCGACCAAACACCCGGCAAACAGCTGACAATTTCACAGACTTGTGCACATACAAGCTATGGTACCATTCTGCTCAACCGAAAAGCTAAAAGAACGTTTTTTTCCCCCAGAACAAAAAATAACTTAACCGATAACTAGCATCCAAACCAATAGACGAAAACGTTGTTTATTTTGAATTTATGAGTGTTCCTCTGTATAGTTAGAGTTGTTTAAATACTGTATCTCTATAGTTATCGTTAAACTTTATTTCTAAAATACACTCACACACAATGAAATAATTCATCTTGATCTTTCAATATAAAACTGGACGAGAAAACATTTTTTTTATATTTTCATTATGCCTGGTATTACATCTGATCAAAAAAGTGTCTGATTTTTCGCTGCAGGCATAAGTTGGCAGGATTCCAAAGCAGCAGTGCCATGCAAACCGTGCCAGCATGACTCACCCTCACCCATCCATTTGTCAACTGGTATCGTCACGACGGATAAACCTCCCGTGTCAGCGAGTTTGCGTGAGCTGATTCATTCGAATCCTGTGCTAGTGTTTTGTGTCTTAAGCATTACAAAATCATCTCTGCGTATCAGTATCTACATCACATGGTCGCTAAGGCTTTATGGGTGGATGTAGTTGTTTCAGGACCACTTCTAAAGTCAAATAAACCCAACCCTGTATCAACATCTCTGCAATATTCCAACCTCGCCTTTGATGCAAATCTAAGGGAAGTTTGCCTATTTTATTATCCAGTCTGGCTTTTACAGACATTTGTTTGGTGTGTGAATGAAGCTAAAACGGGGCGTGCTGATCGCCCTGTGCACATCTGCCTCTGAGACCTGACACCACGAATTAGACTGTGAAGAACAAGAGCAAAGCTTTGGTATTGTACCAAAGCCCTTTATATGATACTCACACAGCCCGCTCCCCATTTACTTCTATTGTAACCAATGTAAGCGAATGGGGGGTGATAATGACATTCTTCAAAATATCTTCTTTTGTTTTCTGTGGAATTAAGAAAGTCATAAAGGTTTGAAATGACAAGAGGCTGTTTAAATGATGACAGAATTTTCATTTTGATGGTGAACTACTCCTTTTAAAGGGTCTCTGGTTCACATCTGTTAGTGTTACACGTAACCTGTTGGATTCAATCAATGAACCAATCAACTGTGTTAAAAAGGGAGGGTGGGGGTTCACAGATTTAATACAGCATCTCTGGATGTGAGGTTTCCGTTGACAACCAGCTTGTGCAGTCCTCTATCACTAAACAACTTCAAGAGATTGGCTCTGTTGCCAAATCTAGTGAGCCGCCTATGTAAACAACATTTTAAAGGTGTCATATGCATGCCATCTGGAAAAAGAGCAAGAGTGAGAAACCAGGGGGGGCAGCTGGATGAAGGCAGACAATTTTACTAACAACAGACCTGACGTAGAAACACGATGACATGATCTCACAGATGTTACAATCACCCAAGCATGACCTTCAACAGTCATTGAGGGAACGAGAGAGAGGGGCCTGTCCCTCCAAGGACAAATACACATTCCACGCATACCAAATGAGTAAATAGATTACAAAAACATAAACGATAGTATGGGAATCTCGAGAACAGGTCTAGAGTCCATCAAAAAGAAGTAAGATCTTTTACAAAAACATCTCTGGCCCTCCTGTTTTCTGGAAAAAAAACGTTTGCAACAATTCTGAATCCAAAGAGCTTGCGTTTCAGAAACAGGAAGTGGGTATATGAACTAAAAAATGATGACAAAAAGGGCATTTAATTTAATCCATCATGTCTGTGACTGATGTATTACATGCAAAGGGACAATACATACTTTTGTATCTGTTCATAATGCAAAACCTATTAAAACAAGTATCAAGATTTCCATACACACAGACATTAAAGAAGACAGGCCCTCCTCCATGTTCAGAATAGTTGTTTATAACGCTGTAAAATGAAGTCCTGCCTTAAAGACTCAATTAAAAAACACTCTTCAACAAGCCCATTTTTAAAAACGACAACATGAAGATGATATTTACACAGATCACAGAGGACCAGGACCCTTGGGAATATGACCCCCATCCTTTGTGACGTATCTCTGTGGTTCCTTATCTACAACCTTTGCTGTGAAATCAAACAAAAAATAAAAATAAAGGGATATTTATATAATAAGACCCGCAATTTCATGACGTAGGGAGTCAGTTGGTTATGCTGGGCCACTAAGAACGAATGAATGAATGAATCGGATTCATCACATTTGTTAAAGCGAAACCAAACCTGCAGTCTCAATAAACGATGCCTTAACAAACTGCACGTGCCATTGACGTTTATACGTGGCCCGATTCATCAAACACGCTACTCACTTCTCCGTGGCCGCATTTTTCTGGGCTTGGTCGGCCCCATCCGTCTGCGTGCACAGAGCGCGTCTAAACGGAGACGCGCATCCTCCTCCAGCGCCGGAGACGCGCCTCCAGGACACCGGCCGCGCACCGGAGGCGCCGATAGAGCGAGAAACGACTTTCGTTATATTATCTGTATTGCTGCTATTCAAAATGCGCTTCAGATTTGGTTTACAAAAGTCCTTTAACGCCGCCGAGAACCTAAACTGTAACATTTCAAACTCAAACAGGCTAAATAAAGTGAGGTGTTTTCGGCGAGTGTACTGGTTATGTATATTATTTTTAAATGTGGTTATCTGAAAATCCTCTATTCGTGAGAGTCGTGCCGGTTTCTTCCCTCGTTGTTCCTATTCGGTGTGTTGGCTTTGACGCGACGGAATAAGACCCGCCCGTTGAAGCGATACTCGCGTTCTATTGGCCCATGTGACGTCATTCTCCGCGCTGGTTGGCTCATGCCCGAATCAATCATTGTTGTTACGTACATCACTTCCCTTAGCTGGTGAGAGGCTAGCCGTGTCGCGATAAAAGACCTGTGGCGTACTGCAAACTGCGCAGTAAGCACTGGTTATTAATTAAACGCGGGATCCTATTAAACAGTTGTATGATGCAGTAGGCGATCTAAGTTTTATATGGATACAGAAAAGTCGTGTGGTTTACACAATATTAAAACTTTTTTCAGTCAATAAATAGTGTAGTATGGTAGTACGTAGCATAAGGGTAGCCAATGGTACGCGTCCGCACGTCGACATTTCTTAGAGATGTATGTTTAACACAGTGACATTTCAATGATTATATGTTTGTTGGCTAAACCCCTATGATTTTAAATGATTCAACTTTATTTCAATTTTACCGTTATGCAAAATTATAGGCATTAAAAATGGCAGACCAGTGAGATTTAAATTTCTATTGCATGAATGACTGGCCTGGTATTATAAACATTATAATAATACCCAACAGTGCGAATGGTCAGTGACGCGTTGTTTTTACTGTAGGTCAGTCAAATGCATGGAAACAGATCTCTGACCTTTACCAGACCCGACTATAATGCAATTCACTCACGTAGTTTACATTTATAAAAATCTACAAGTAATTGAGAAACAAAAGTGTTGCATTAAAAATGTCTGTATATGTATTTGTATATGTGTACCCCACCTTTGGATAAAAGCGTCTGCTAAATGTAAATGTACATTTGACGTTATTTAACATGACATTCTAAGAATATGAATGTCAACGAATATGTAATTACGTTAATTTTACGTCGTTAGAACGGCTTTAATTCGGTTTGGTGACGTAACGAACACCGTTTCAAGCGGATTTACAGCTATATGAGCATTATTAACTCACATCCCTTGCAGTGTGCTTACCATAAGGGGGCGCTAGTTATAATTTTATTTATTTGTTTAAATATTTAAATAGTACTTTGATTTTTTTATCTGTGTACACTCATGACATATTGAGAAAGCAAGAGAGAATTTGAGGAAATAAATTAAACAAATATTGTGTATGTTGTAAAATCAAATGTGTGAATGGTTACCCGTTCTCACGATCTGTTAAAGTAACATGTTGCCAGATCTTCATATTTAAAAAACAATCAAAAAAACTAACTGAAAATAAACCTGAAAAATTTAAATAGGTAATATTTAAAAGACAATAAAAACTCCAATATCCAATTTTACATAAAAGACCAAATATCAAGCATAAAAAGCGCTTTAAAATAAAATACATGGCAACACTTCAAAGGAGCACTCTGTGATACAGCCTTCCGAGGATTAAAAAAAGACTGTCCGCGGTAGATTACTTAATTAAAGTAAAGTCTTTAGTCGAAAAATAGATTCTTATATTCTTATTTACAGCAGCAAAATGCTAGAAAAGCGTTACCAGTGTGACAATGTATTACTTTATGCGGAAGTGACTATACCGGTTTCATACACACGTTATAATTTAGTGAATTCACTCTTGTATTTAAATGCGATTGTCACTTCCGAAACTGCAGTGTGTGCATGCCGCAACAGGGTGAAAGACACCAGGTTTACTTGACTTGAACTACTGAACATTCAACCTGAGATTAAAATGAACAGCGAGGAGGTGCTTAAACAGGGAGGAGGAGAGTAAGCCTCAAACCGCCATAAGCAAGGTTTATCTTATATATATATCTTATACTTAAGTTATTCTTTTGGCATTTCTAGCTTTATATTATATTTGTTATGAAAGTTAGGATTAGGATCGTGGTTTTCGGATAGTTTTACAGCTCGCAATGAGCGTATATTTGCATTTTTGTTGTTTGCCTCTGGGCATCTTTTTGAGCGTTTGGACCCGGAAACAGTACATGACCCTCCATGTATGGTGGTGCGGATGTCGTACTAAAAACCAAATTGCGAATCTCGGATAATTTCGTCTCGGGATAAATTGTTTAGTAAAATGATTATAAAATTATTTGAAATAAATATTGAGCGTTTGGACCCGCAAACTGTATATGACCTTCCATTTATGGTGGTTCGTGACGTCAGACTTAACCGAATACCTTTGGTCGTTTTGCCACCTAGTGGACATCCTGATAAGTTACATGTGTTAACCCCATATATTATACAATTTTCTTAAATTTGTAGTTTATTAGAATTTGTTTTCTTGTAACATTTTCTATAAGTCAATATCATACTCTTCTATCATTAATATAGTCCTCTAATCTCAAGTGAAATACATAAAGTACATCTAGAAAAAATCATCTGAACTCTCCCACACACCTTCAAGCACAAACCGAATGTTCCATCTATTCCATATAGACAAGTTCACATGTTGTGTTTAACAAAGATCAGGAACCACACATTTATGGTTAACCCCAGTCATACAGGAGACACCTCATGGGAAATCATGCTGTCGATCCAAAATACAGTTCAAGAGGCCGTTATGAACCTTGATGCTTTTATACTTTCACCATCAGTTACTTCCCTAACTTTGAAGAGTTACTTCATCACTGTTTCCTATTTCCGGCTAAACAAGTGTACATCCTTACAAAAAACATTTTATTAAGTATACTTAAGTTCAATTATATTTAAGTATACTTCATGAGGTGAGTATACTAACTTCTACGTACTAGTAGTTTAAATGAAGTATTTCAATAGTTCTTGTGAATAAATCTACTATTTAGTTGAAATTTGAAGTATAGTTTTATTAAACTACTAAGGTAAACTAAACTTACTATGAATATTTATATATTATTTATATTACATTAATACCATGTAAACTTGGACATGTAAGTTTATAAGTTGCCTGAACAAAGTGTTTAATGATGCAACTACACTAAAAGGAAAGTATGCTTAAAATACTTCAATTTACTTGTAAGCTTATCTCAATAAAAAAACTGAGTACAAGCAAACACCAAACATACCTTCTTATTTTTCATTTAAAAGTGCACGCTTGAATAAACTTCTTTCTGTAAGGGTAACCCCAACCTTAACCCTTCCTTCTATAATACGGTCTCTAATAGTCTTTCTGCAAGCCACAATACTGCACTGCTCAGAGAAATGTTTCCTCCCACGTTCAGGCACCACCCACACATCTGGGTCACCACGGTGATCACACTGAGAGATTCTGTAGGTGTTGTGACGTCTGTCTGAGGAAGGCCCGTATAGGGCTTCAGCACATCTAAGAACTGATGAACGCACTTTTGTGTGTGTGTGAGCGTTTGTGGGTGTTTAGCATTAACGCATGTGTGACAAACAGAAGAGGAAGCTGCTTGGATCAGCTTGATTTATGAACCGCTTCCAGATTATGAGCTGTTTTGCAGGCCGCCTCTATAAATAAAAAGCTTTTAACATGTTAGCTTGATAACTTTAATGACGATAAAGAAGATATTTGTGATTAGGTACTTTGGTTTTAATATTTAACTAGGAATGTAATTGAAAGATCTAAAAAAGATTTTGCATTTTATCTCATGAAGAGATTAGATATGATTATGGCTCATTGTTTTTATTGCAATATTACAATATATCAAACAAAGTGATGTATTATCATTTGAGGTGTTGAATGATTAATCACATCCAGAAGAAAAGTTTGTGGTTACACAATTTATATATATATATACTGTATACTGTGGGGCGGTTTCCCAAACAGGGATTAGACTAGTCCAAGACTAAAATAAATGTAAGAGCTGTCCAAAGTGAAAACAGCTTGCACTGAGATATCTTAAAATACACCAGTGTCTTTGTGCTGTCTCAAAATGCCCACAAGTAATGTTTTTTTGTGATGCATGTTTGTAAAACGATTTACATTTTCAAATTAAACTAAGGCCTAGTCCTGGTTTAAACTAATCCCGGTCTAGGAAACAGCCCTTATGTCTATGTACTGTGCATATTGTTTAGAATTTATATAAACACACATACATGCATATATCTAAGATATAAAATGGATAAACTTTTAAACATAATTAAATTATTGCTTAATGTAGATAAACACATGTAAATCTTTCCCAAATATGTATACATTATGTAAACAGTACACAAACTTTTATTCTGGATGCGATAAATCACAATTAATCATTTAATACCCCTATTTATCATTAGACCTGCAACTAGTGAATCAGTGATAAGTGAAACATTTCATTTTTTTGTGTGGATAATGTGCTAAAAACAATTCTTGAACCCCATTTCTCCATTTCAGTTTTATTTGTACGACAATTTCAAAGACAACATACAAAAAATTGAAAAACGTGACAGATGTGTTAAGCAAAACCAGTAAAACTTACACAACAGACTTGGCACATCAGACAACATGTGATAAAACATTTACAAACTTTTAACCGCGGTCACATCAAAACACTTAACATCTTATGATACACAATCTTGTTATATGTTGATAGAGGCTAAAGCTGGTCACCGAATGTACGAATACACGATACACTTTTTTAAGTACCAAAGTGCACAAAATGTCGGCAAAGCTATCTCTACATATTCAGTATAATTGAACAAAGATCACATCCACACTGACAGATCAATACGAACAGATGAATGTCATCGATTACAAATGGAGAGGCACAATACATCTTAACATTTAACAAATCTACAGACCTGTTTACTACGAAACTTCAGGTTGTGCTTCGGTCGCAGAGTGCTTTCTTTAATAGCTTAAATAAAAATACTTAAAAATAAAACATGCAATAAAATAAACCGTAGATTATGTACAAAATGAAACAGTCACACGTATGCTCCTATAAGGTTTTTTATTTACACACAAACAGTCTCTAAAATTCAAAGTAATTCTTAAAGATAAAATGAAAATAAATCTCTAAGCATTTACATTTTGTAAGGCCACACAGTGTGGACACTAAATATCCACTGACAAATCAAAACGGGTTTTATTGAGAGGTCGAAGATGTTATCTGGAGTCATCTGGTTCGGATTTGATGGTCTTCTTGTCCAACAAGCAGGAATCTTTTTGAGAAGACCCATTTTCTGTGATTGAAACACATCAGTTACATTTGTACTTGTGTATGCTATAGTTTTCTGTATGGGTAGGAAGACTTAATTCTGTGTATCTTAAGATTTCAAGATAAGTTTGGGTAGGTGGTAACATTTTTAGATTTTGGACCAATTTTCAGAATTTTGAGAATATGTTGTCTGTGAATACCTCTCTTCATGCAAAAAAAAGTTTATGCTAAAAATAATTCCTTAATCCATATTTTTATGTAGGATGTTTTAATTTACGTCCTGCCTATTATATCAAAGGTTAACATAAGCGAACGCTTAAAAAAATCGAATGTTATTCTGATATACTTTTAATGTCTTTGAATTTGCAACATTTAATGCATTTCCAGTAAGCAAACTGATACTGTAAACGTTCAAATAAAAAATTAGGTACTTTTTAGTGTCACCAGGAATTCGGATGTTTTAACGTATATTTCAGCTATTTAAATCAGTGGCGTTCAAAAGACAATCAGTAAATTACACCGAATGACATCAGGTTCTGCCCACAATGTGGTGAAAGAAAAAACCCAGTACGTCTTAAATCCTCACCTACTAATGCAGTGTCTACAGACAGGTAGGAGTTTCAGAGAGAAAACCCCACAGTACATTCACAGATAATATTTGCATGACACAAATTACACAATTACATTACACAAAAGTTCTCAGATTTCTAGCTTATATGCGAGTTTCTCTCACGCATGGAGGATGATATTCAGATAAACGTGCTTAGGACATGCATATCCAAAGGTCCAAAAAGTACATGCCGTCATTAAGATCTTGTTGTTTAAGGCCGTCATATCAGTAGAGTGGATTTTGGGTTGTTGAGCACTAACCTGTGGTCGCCGTTTTTCTCTCGTCTGAGGTCTGTTGGTTGTGTCTTTCCTCCGTGATCTGTTTGTGATGCCGCTTCAGCTCATTTGCCAACTGCCTGCCCAACGGAACGTCAGTCAAACGGAGGTTCAAGGGTCTTTCGCCTGCATTATACACGTTGTATTAACACATTGGACATATGTTGGAGTCATAGAAGGCTAATGCGGATGGAAAGAAAGGTAGAGAAAATATACCAGAGACTTGCGAGAGTCCGCTGTTGCAGTGTTGAGGTGTGGGAGTGAGGTATTTCAGAGCCGCCGTCGGAATCCGCCAGTCCAAAGATTTCAGTCTCTCCTGGATGGCGGCGTCTCGCAAGAGCTCCACCTGCTTGGCCAGCAGAGAATCAAGCTGAACCTGCAAACAGTTACGCTGAATGTGAATTGAACGTCTAATAATGTTGAAACAATGGATTTTAAAGAATATTGAAACAAATTTGGACTCGGATAGTACAGGTGTGTCTGTAGGATGTCCGCTAAAGATCTGTAGATCTAAAAACATGTAAAATTGAGCATTTAAAACTTTTTTCACATTTATTTGTAATGGAGTGATTCGCCGGAAATACATGTTTTTCTTTGTGTTTGGTGTGTTAGAAGTTGCCCATGCATGTCTTAGACACGTAAAATTGCACAAATGTAAGTGTCAGAACAAAAGATGCCATATTATCTAGAATATTTGTACGTCGCCAGTCTGCCTGATGTTCCGAATATGGTTAGAGGCGTTACATTTCCCTGCAATATTTGACCAATCACTACGCACTGTGAACTGGCCAATCATAGCACACCTCGCATTTCAGAGCGATGATATTTGTAAAATATCAGCGCAATTTAGAGAGGCGGAGCAAAGAGGAGATGCAAACATGCACGTTAAGTGGAAAATACAGCGTTTTTTTTTACCTTAAATCGTGTAATATTTGTTTTAGCTGCGTCAAATGACCCCTTTAAACAATGCAACTACTTTGAAGCAAGAATTTTAAATATTCAAACAAACGCGTATAAATAACACTTTTTAAAATGAGAATGGGTCCTTATTCGTTCTATTGTCTCTTGTCGCATTGTGCCGCGAATACGGTGTAGACACGGTGTTACACTTTAAATTCAGATATCTTTGAAACAAGATTCTCACTTTCGTTTTTCAAGCAATTTTTTGTGTGATTTTTACAAAAACAACATTCAAAATTCAAACCGCTTTAAAACAAACAAACTCTTCAAACACCCCCATTTTCAAAGAAACGTGTTCACAACCTTAATCACACCACAGACTTTTAATTTACAGTAGACCTAGAGTTAAACTACGTACCTGAAGACTGTGTCGGATCGATTCCTCCCCTTTAGATTTGGCCATCGCGAGCTGCTCTCTCAACGTCTCCTGTCGCGTGTGAAGAACATGCAGGGCCTCCGGCAGATCGTAGATGCCATCCTAACAGAAAGAAAAGAGATCATGGAAAACCTGATTAACGTGAAAAACTAAAGCTGAAAAGACAGAGTTTAATATCTCTATAATGGCATCATTTCTTTGCATCTCTGGTGCGACGTGACATTTGCATCATTTGGAAAAGCTGTTGGTACAAAGTGATTCATCGCTGTAGGGCCCTGAGTGGCTGTGGAGCTAAATCAGAGCTGGATTGAAGCTCATATCGCTCCTAGAGAGATGAATTATCTAAATAATAAAGGGATGCCAAGACAGACAAATCGGAGATGAGATCTCTTTAATATTTCAAATATTTCTCCTAGACACCAATGAGATTAAAAGGAGAGCGAATAGAAACCTTTGCTTATGTCTCTGGTGTTTAAGACATTTCTCATGAGAAAAAGAGAAATCTCACAGATTAGAGTTTAGGAAGACATCTCAACCATGTCTTGGATTTGTCAGGGTTGGAATCTTAAATCAATATTACTGAAGATAACAATATGAACTCACACATTTATCTTCAAATGAATCCAAATCCTCTACAGTTTACATTAATTTTACACCTCCATACTTTTCATGATTTCTTATTTATCAATTTTATTTCTCTCAAGCAAATTTAGGAGAAAATGTCCACAAAGTGTCAACAATTCCTCGTCACGGTTGATGTTTTCAGTCGTTTTCAGTGTTATTTCTGTTGTCACTGTAGCAGATCAGACTTCGTCACCTCTGAACGAATAGTCACCTTGTGTTCGCCCATTAACAGCCTCCAGATTTTCCTATGAGGTCACTACTTGTGTGTGCGTGTGTCCACGTATGACGTTAGACTCAGGCAGAGACAGCCACAGCGACCCGTGGGTAATTCTGCGCACACCCACATGATGATTAAAAAAATTATGTTTGAGTCCACCGTGTACTTCTCCGCCTGTGCTCTTGTGTGTTTTCTTTATCCTTTTATAGAAAAGCTTTTAAATGATCAAATTTCAACACGCAGAGCCGCGATTCAACTTGAGACTTCAATATGTTGACTCACATCTCCATAGAGATAGCAGAATCATTTACTTTTACATGTTCACCTTGAGGCACAGAGCTCTGCTCATGGGAGAAGCCACGTGAAAGCAACATTTCCGAATGAATCATGACATTAATTACACCCCTGAGATTATTAACAGGGCGACACACTCTCATTTAGACGCGGCGGCAAAGGGCAATAAACATCACAACAAGACCCGGAAAGTAATATAGAGCTCCCGAGAAACCACCTGGAGCTCAAAATGATCAGAAAGATGAGGTGTGGCCGTACCTTTGGAGATAATAAATGTGAACTGAATTTAAAGAACTTACTTCGGATTTGATTCTCTTGGAAGACGGTTCCTCTTCTTCGCCACAGTTAGACCTAAAAGACAGATGGATTGGTTATGTGTCATATGCGTTGTGTCAAATGCGTTTCATTTAAGGAAACCAATTATATATATATATATATTTTTATTAATTCTAGTCCATAACTTATCATTATTAGAATTAATATAAGAGTTATTATTAAAACATTGAGTTGGTAGTTTATTGATTTCTTACAGGAAAACAGACAAAAAATTGTGAAAGTCATAGAATTTAATTATTTAATCTAATAATAAAATCTAATAAAACTTCAGATTAAACGTCCCAGCTATTTTTTTGTAAAAAAAGTAAAAAACAATGTTTCTGTCTTACCTGTTGCTCCTGCGGGTGTATTTGTAGGTGACCTCGCGTGAAATCTGCCGAGCCAGTGAGAAAAGTTCGTCCCTTCGGGTCAGGAGGGACAGATCCTTCATGCATAGCTGAGCAGACGCCTCGTTTACTGTAAGCTAGACAAATGACAATAAAAACAAAATGACAATAAAAATTAATATTAGATCACGTGAAATGTCAAATACAGGAACATGTCAAATCTTTGTGCTAGCATGACAAACCTCGTGCATCGTAAGCTGTCGCCCGTCCCTTCTCTTAGAATCGAAGCGCCCATAGATGGCGCTGTACTTCCGAATCTCCGCTCCCTTCTGGGGGTCGTCTTCGCTCATCTCACAAATGTGGCCTATCATCTTGCTTAGCTTCTTGTTGGCCCGGACCTGCTCTCTGATCTCACTGGGGTCACTTTTTGGCAATGTTTGGGCTAGTCTCTCCACGCACTCTGTCACGCACTGGACGGCGGTTGCATCGAGGATATCAAGAGCGTCGTGAGGAGAACACGGTGAACATGCTCCGGACGGAGATAGGCTGTGTTCACTCTCGCTACCCCAAAAACGACTCTCGCTTGCACCTTGTAGCGGAGAGCACCCTGGAGTACCGTCCCTGCTGATGTCAAGTCTTCCTGGACTTGGGCTTGTGGGTAACAACGCTCTCGGTACCGTCAGCTGGTTCTGTTGGCCGTTGCTCTGGACCCCCGGCGAGCTTTCGGGGAGCTTGTAAACCGGTATACTGCAAACGGGAAGGGACGTTAACGGTTGGTTGAAGAGGGAAGGGTTGGTCACCCAGTCGCGTAGAGATTTTTGGAGTCGTCGGACGTGGAGGGGTTTGGTCGCCATACCGACGAGGGCCATGATCTCGAGGAATTCGTCCTCGCCGGCCTCACAGAGTTGCTGGACATCGTCGCCGCCCTGCTGGATGAACGCTTCGTAGTAGCACAGCAGGTTGGCCTTCTGAAGGATCCGGTATAGTTGTAGCTCACCCAAAGAACGTGGCAACAGTACCGACATGGCTACACAAAGGCAAAAAAACAACGCGATAGTAAGAATAAAATATCGTAAAAGCATTCCTTCCAAAAAGTCTTTTCACCTAAGTGGGGGGGTTTGTAATTTTTGTAACAAATGAGCAAACGGGAAGTCTCACACCAGACCACCCCACATGTTTGCCACAGAGCAACAATTCAATGTGTTTGTATAGAATTGACAAAAACAAGCACTTACAAACCTCTCAGCGAAACAAAAGTGGCACGGGAAGGGAAACATCCCCAAGACGCCGACCATGTTTGCTAGACTTGGCTCAACCTTCAACTTAATGTCGACAACTAACTGAATTTAAATTATTATCTACAACATAAAGAAAACCACTGTTTTAAGTCACTTTGGATGGAAATATCCATTTTTATGGTTACATAAAAAATGCAGAATTTTACCAGGACAATGGCGTGAGAGAGTTCAAACTAAAAACTGGGTCTGGTGTATAAAGGTTTTCCAAGCACATATCCAGAAATATTAAAATAAACTTGTTGTGCATACAGTACACTAATGACTGTGAGTTTGCACACTTTAAGGAAGAAATGTTAAGTTTTAAAAATGAGGATTCAGATAGGCCTATTGAAGATGTACACAACCGAGTCTCAATCGTTTACATTTGGTCTTCAACAAAACATCTTCAATGTCTGGTTAAACATTGCCTTAGATGTTACACCCTACCATCAAACTGCAACTTCTTATGGATCATACTATTGAATGAAATCTCTCCGTACATGTATGAACAGGTACCAACCTGCACATTTACCTGATCTAGCACTTGCATGCACTTGGCAGTCTCTGCTAGACTAATAATTGCACACAATGCGTATTTAGACCTTAAACTAGAACAGCTTTAACTTAGAAACTACCATACCGTCCCCTAAATACTGTTATACAAATTTCCTTTACTAAAATTAATTCATTAATGTTTACCGTTAAAACCATTACAAGATTCCTTCATGCACTGTTTAGTTGGGTCTTATTCCAGAAGGACTCAGTAATGGTTCCCCTCCACAACATACAGTAAAATCCCACCAAAAGAACCCAAGATCGCCAACAGAGGCACATGAGACCATTAGTTTCCAATATACCAGGAGTCTTCAACTAAAATTACTTGAGGTCCAGTAAAGGAACCCTCCTTATAGGCCAAGGTCCGGACAATTACCTAAAATACCTAAAAACATGAATTTATGTTTTTTGGCAGACCAAAGAAACAAACATGTCTTTTCATATCTATAGGACGGCATTACAATATCTGACAACAATATAATGAAGGAAAATGTGCAAAATACCCTAATCTTTAAACCTGAACTGAACATACATTCATTTCAACATTAGCAACTTTAAAAGAAACCCAAAGGGAGGTTTTCTGCTAAACTGAGATTAACATTAATAGCAGCATCAAGTACATCCTCTGATAACATTTCAGCTCTTCTTGTGGCTTTTGCAGCTGAAAGGGAGGTTTGTTTAATATTTTCTTTACAGTTATTTCATGTCTTTACTTTCCTTCTAAACGTGTTTCAGACGCAGCTTTCATTCACTCTTTTACTATTTTCCAATCAGTTAAGGGCTGTGATGTTTTTCTATGATCAACTGTATTCTTAGTGAACATTCATATGCTCATTGTTGGGCGCTAAGTGAGTGAGGGACGACACGGGTAGATCGCTACACTGGGCTTTGAGCTAATATATTTCCGTGTCCTTACCTCGAACTGCTGCGGTCAAGTTTCTTCATAGTGTCAATGTCTCGTAATGCCGTTTAACGTTTCCACTTTTGACAATCGCAACAGACTCCGAGCAAATCAGACAAACCGGCCTTGTGCATGCCGATCTCTCCACCAATTCATCTCGGAAAACATGCTTTTCAAGCGTCAACTTTTCTAACTTTTGAAAAATGACATTGTTTTTCAGTCACTGACAGTTACATCTGTCTGCGCGGTGTGCAGCGAGTCTGTCTCTAGCAAAAGTGCACCGAAGGACCCAAAGTGCTACTGAGCGGACCTTGATGTGCCTCGAATAAATTTGATTGCATTAGAAAATAATTTAATGCGTCCACTTATTTAATACATCAAAAGGCTTAAGGGTCCGGAGGGAAGCATCTCACGGTCCTCATTCGGACCGGAGTCCGCTAGTTGGTGAGCCCTGCAATATACCATAGCAATTCCCATGATAGCAAACCCATTTTAAGTTCTCTTTTTAATGTTTTTACAGCAAGGTTTACATGCAATGTTTAAATTACAGCTCCGCTTTACGTACCTCTCTTCCGCAGCTGGTGCGCGCGACTGCTCCCGGTGCTCGCTGTTGTGTCGGGGCTGCGCTCAGCCTCTCGCGCTGGAGAGAAAGTCCGTCGAACGTTCATCGGTGCAGTCTCTCTCTCTCTCTCTCTCTCTCTCGTCTGATGGGATATTCCGATGTAAATTGCACTGCTCTCTCACTCCCACGCACCGGTTTGACGCAAATCCTCGCGTGGGCGGCATTGAGCGTGGGACGGAATACCGAGTGCGCGCGCGGGCGGTGATGCTGCTGCTCGGGGAGACCTGAACCGATACGCACATTCATGACATATTGAGAAATATTAATTGGTTGTTCGCTGCCTTTTTATAAACAAACTGCACAACCTTAGCAAAAGTGATTTTTTTCACTGAAAATGTTTATTCGCTCTCGTGACGCCTCGTTTAACTTTCTTCAGGGGTAACAAAAGGTGTTTTGTAGCTAACTATGCTAAGCTCCGCAAAACGTTTAGTGTTGTTTTTTTATTTCGGTATGCATGCATGAAACACAGCAAAAAATTCACGTGCAAGTTTTTGAAACGCCTATGCCTTTCACGTCTGTTTAGATAGTGTTGACTATGCATTGCATCACAATGACACTATGTCAATGCCTCAGGCTTTCACTCACGCACCCACCCTCACTAGGTGACAAAATCCCCCCAAAGCCCACTCAAGACACTGCATCAGACTGACATCCACGGTGGACAGTAAAATCATTTTCGAGCATCATCTCTCATCCTTTCAGCACTCGCAATGCTAAAAAGGTTCTTGCCTTTCAGTAAAACCATAAAAGCTAAAACCCCCAAAACTAACAGCACAGCGGAATCTATTTGTAGCCTTTAGATAGCACTAAAAATGTGCATAGCACCACTGTATCAACCTTCAAAATGAAGTGTAATCAAAAGTGGATGTTTAGATAAGAGGGCCACATCAACAACCTCCCATCTGTCTTAGCTTCTTGAGCTATTTTGGGTAGGAGGCTGGGCATAGCCGTACAGCTCCTGGGAGGAAGTGCGTGGTGGGTGCCGTCATTTTCTCTTTCATGTTGCTCTCTCCCTCAAAACAAAAGCATTTTCAAGTTAGTTTCCGTTTTGTGCGATGAAAATGACGAGGGGTGGCAGCTCAGCAGGAGAAGCGAATCTTTGAGTTTCGTAAGGGATCCTCGAATGCCAAGGGGATCATTGTCAGTGTTGGGCTGTCAATCAAATATGCATACAGTATACATACAGTATGCATATACGTACCTTTAACTATGTGAACAGTCGTGCTTGGATATCATGGATAATAGGTTTTGCACAAACTTGGAGCCCATGCCAGCTGGAATGCTTCTCTATTTATATGTTTGCCGCACCATGTTTGAGCTTGTTCCTTTGACCTCTATCATAAAAAAGAACTGAGAATTGAGACAAAGATAAGCACAAGAGTCCTTTAATTTGCTGAGACTATGCAAGTCAAAGACGTCTTCTTACTCAAACATGCCCACAAACACTTGGTCACCCACGTATTCACACACTCACATATATGGAAGGCTTTGTGACGTGCGAACACATCTTGTTTGTGTGTGTGTGTAGGGGCCCCTGCTCAGAGTGGGTGTTGCCATTACAGGGTAGGGCTGTTGACAGGGTATGCGTGGGCTTGCGGTCTTTAATGGTTAAGCTGACAGTTACTCAGAAAATCCTCTTTCTTCCGTCATTAGCATTAAACTTTACAATCACATACCCCATTTGGTTATTAAAAATGAGCTTGAACACCTAAGCCAGATCTGGTTATAATGCTGTGGTAAACATGTCAAGAGAGGTTTATATGTTTCTACAAAAAACTTTATTATAGCAAAAAAGTTGAAATATTTTTTAACCATTCAACTTTTAAACTATTCACATGAAAGTGGGGAAAGTGAGAAGAATGCACACTGTAAAAATATCCTGTGAAAAACAAATATTCCTAGCAGCTGGGGTGCCACAGGAATGTAATGTAAAATAACAGTCTTTCCTGTGAAATGAAACTCACTAATTTTTTCTTGTAAATTTGCCGTCATTTTAATGTAATTTTAACCATAGTTTTAACAGTTAACTGTTTTTACAGCTTTCCTGTAGCTCAGTGGTAAGAGCATTGCATTAACAACGCAAGGTTGTGTGTTCGATTCCAGGGGATGGCAAATACCTTTGTAAAATGTATAGGATAAAGCAATGCAAGTCGCTTTGGATAAAAGCGTCTGCCAAGTGCCTAAAAAAAAAAAACTGTAATTTGACGTTAATTGACAGCATTTTAAAAGAAGACTGTAAAAAACATTTTTTAAAACTTTATCTATCGTAACGCAGAGGGACCATCGATTTACTGTAAAAAAAAATATTCACTGTAAAATAAAATGGCCTACATGTTATCTTGTAAAATATTTTCTGTGATATTTTCTGTGATTTAACGCTTTTGACTGCATTTTTAAAAAATACATGAAAAATCTGTAAAAAGACGTAAATTCCAGTTTTTTGACGTTTACATAATATTATACGTGAACATTCTCGCAAGCATTAACAGTAAAATTATGTTATTTTACAGAGTGATCAACAGGATTATATAGGTGGTTGCTAGGGTGTTGCAAAAAATTCCACCTCCTAGTCTTCATTATACATAAATATGAGTCAGGCTTTTCCTTTTCGGCATTCCTGACCTATAGTCCAAGTCAAAAGTGATGTCCAACTTCAGAATTTGACGTCCTCGATGCATTAAAAAAAATATATATAACAAGATAAGAAACTCAAAAGAAATCAAATAAACATTTAGAGTATAATAGTAAACCTCAACAATCCACACAGCTAGTAATGTCGCTCATATCTGTAAACAAACTTCACAATTTACAACCAAAATGGTCTTTGATTTGTACTGTGTGTTGGCCTGGCATAGCCTTCTACAAAGATGAATTGTACATGAATTTGTACAGAAGAAAACAAAACACACAAACCTAAATGCACCCTGACTGACATGTCTACGATTACCACAGCGATGTCAAGGCCGTGCGTATCCTGAACACCGTATCTTTATTTGGCAGGATTAGGTTGTGTGATTTAGGATTTTGGATGCCACAAAATAACCCGAGGTGTGAAATGGATTACTGGTTGGGGTTTTAACGACAGATTAGGTGACAGGAATTAACACACATACGCCCGACGTAAACACACACGCGCGTGATTATTAGCCCCCTATGTCTGACAAAATGCGAGACCACCTCCAGTGACCTTCACTGCCCGCTAACAACCAATCGGGGGAGAGCGTGTGGGCGAGAGACAGACAGAGAGAGAGCGCTCATACTTTACCCTCCGAACTGTCAAAGCCACAACAATGCCCGCCCACTGCTGTGTGTATTGCCCGACTGTTCTCATCTTCTCCGTTATTAGGGGTGTTGACATTGCGGAAACATTACTTTTGCTATTGCTCATATTTACAGGTTTTGAAACTTGGATCACGACCCCTGACCTTAGTGCAACATAAACCTTGTGGGATGGACGAGCATAATTGTACTTTTATGAAGATTTGTTTTTTTAATTAAAATGATGACAAAAGTAGACATATATCCAGAGACCATGAAATACAAAGACTTGGCGACCCTGTAACTTCCCAAAACAAGAGCCACGTAGAAGTGTTTAAATACGCACCTGATAAGCTTACTTCAAGTAGCCTTTGTACATTTACATAAAATGTTAAAAGTACTTTCCCATAAAAAAACTAAAATATTCTGTCGAGAACAAAGTACCATAACATTTTTATGTACAGTAAAGAAATATGTTATTTCACAACCAATTTTTCACACAATATTTTTACAACAACAATGCATGTTATTTTCTTATTTTTAGAAAATTGTCACTTATAAGCATCGGTAGAACAAAGTTTTAATCTTGACATGAAAGCTTTTGTTCGTGCCACAGACAATGTGACATTTCCTCATGAATAAATCTGCGAAGCAACAATGGAAAATCTGAGATAACCAAGACAAAGGACTCATTACCCAACAGCTCCATGATTGAAGATAATAAACTCAATCGCGTCTTTGAAATGCGGTAAACATTCGTGTGCGATAATTATCATTAGGACTCTTTGATGTTTGGCCCTTCAGCTTCCAGAAACTAGGCCCATGAGAAATGGCTTCGCCCACATCCCCGCCCACCACAGGGTAAACTCCCGGGTCGATTAATCAGGTCGAAATATCAGAAAAATAAACAGCACGCTTGATGTGATTCACTACAGGACGATAGAGATGAACTAAAATATTTTTTTCCGCAGGAAGCATCTCCGCAGAGACTCAACTTCAGCCCACAACAGCTGTGAAGTATTAAAAACATCTAATCCAGACAGCTACCAATTTCAAAAGAACATGTTAAAATAAGGCTTGATCTCCACTGACTGAAATGTTCCTCAACAATTATTTGAACAATATCTCAAGTCAATACGGCAGCAGATCTGTGCGGTTCTAATGCGTCGCTGAGTATGACTCACATTTAGTGTTTACAATAAATTCTTATGAACAACAAAGTCACATTTTTGTACGAACTTTTGTTTTACAGTAATCAGTGCATGTTTAGACAGACGTATGATGTTTCACTTGGAATACCACTTATTTTTTAGTTGAGGTTAAGAAAAGAACAACAGAGCACAAAAGAAGATATTTTGATAAATGTCTCAGTGGTTTGGTTTTCATACAATGGAAGTTTATGTTGTTTGGTCTACGTCTTTCTTCAAATTATCTTCTTTCGTGTTCTGCAGAAGAAAGAAAGTCATTCAGCTTTGAAACAGCATGAATGATGAACGATTTGTATTTTTGGCTGAACTACCACTTTAAATGTGTTTCCACATATTGCTGCTGTTGAGAAATGTCCAACTTCAGCCCCTACATTTCTTCTGTCATGTCGAAACCTGCCTTTGTTTCTGAACGATCCCCGTCCTTTGGCTGGATCTCTGGTTATGGAATTACAAAATGGGCGTTAACTGCCCACACGCGGCCTGTCGTGTGGGTTTCACGGTCAGAGACGAAGAATTTTTCACACAGAACGTCACACTTTTCTTTGGATAACTCAAGTCTGCATTTAGAAATCCTATTTGACTATTCTGAAAAAAAAGTAAACATTTATCATGAAACCAAGGCAAAGAGGTTAAAGAAAAGATAACCCAACAAACCTTAAAAGGTCCTGCTTCTGTTTTAATCCTAGAGGCAGAACACAAATATTTTGAAAAAAGTTGGTAATCAAACAACATTGGCCCTCATTGACTTCCATAAAGGCACAAAACCACTGATGCATTTCTCAAATTATCTTCTTTTCCTTTCACACAAGCAAGAGTGTGGTTTCGAGTGACATGAGGATGAATACACGATGCTGAATTTTTTCTTGGATGAACTCTCTTAAAATGTACGGTTTACCACAACGCACAAGACAGATAACAACCCATAGCTCACCAAAACAAACTTTCACTGTGATCTTATTTGTTTGTGTTGTGGTTAGGGTTTATTTGTTTCGTTTTCTAATGCTAACACAGTCAAAGCATTACTTTCCACTAGAGCTTTTTTCTTTATGACAAAACTAAACAAAATCACAAATCACAAACCACAACACAAACCAAAATATATGATCACTATTGCTTATGAGCAAGTTTTGATTTGAATTGTTATATAGTTGTGATATCTTCAGTTGCGTTGTATTGAATTCGAACAAAGCATTGTTGCGGGGCATTGTGCGTTTGTGACAGCTAGTATCACCGGAGATGAAATCTGTACTGCGAGTGGGTGTGTGCTGTAAATAAGGTGTTTGATTCCAAATGAAGAAATAAATTCTGGGAATGAGGAAATATGTTTCTACCAGAGCTAATTTAAGTCCCAATTCACAATCTAGTCAAATATCACCAAGAAGTCGCCGTGTACCAGTAACGCATCGTGGTCCGGTTTCCATAGGAACGAGAGATGTCTGACCTGTTATGTTGACTGAATATCAACCAGGTCAGGTGGATCAAATGATGATTTAGAGTTGATTTAAGATGGTGGATGATATGCTTGTTTAAGCAAATAAAAATATAATAAATGTAAAATAAAGGAGTCTCTTACATTCGTATATTAAATTGTTCTGCTTGATAGGAAAATATGTGCTTTAAGCATTGAAACTCACAATTTATACCTAAAATTTCATACATACATCTCAAAAGAATGTAAAAAGAGGGTCATGTCTACAGACTTGAATATAATAGAGATATATAAGGGGGTAGGGGGCCAAGTTTCTTTGGAGCCAAGCAACAACCTAGCAACGACCTTAGAAGTCAAAACACCTCGGGATCTCCAAAGCAGCGCCTGTAGCAGTGCTAATTCTTTTTAGTTAATATTTAAAATTTAAAATGTTACATAATGTTTTTTATTAAGTGTAACGTTAATAATTGTAAATATATTACACATATTTTTCTATTACTTTTTATTTATATGTAATATTTATTTATTTATTATTAAATCTAAAGTTAATAATATCTTATATGAATTTTTTATGTTACTACTTATTTACAAACCAGATTTATGGTTTATTTATCATTATTAAATGTAAAGTTAATAATAGTAAATGTTTTATAAATATTTTATATTTCCCTATTTTTTATTTATTTATATTCAATATTTGTTTGTTATTTTTATTTATTTATCATTCATTCAAATAATTATTAAATTATTTTTTATTAATTTATTAAGTAAAAAATGTAACTTAAGTTTATCATTAGAACTATATACAGGAGCCCAATTTAAATAAACAATAAATGTAGTTTATTGTTTTTTGATAAATGTACATATTTACACAATCATTACATGCATTACAATTCTAAATTGTATACAGACAGGCTGGCCAGACACTGCTTCCCTCTACAGGCCGAAGAAGGTACACACACATACACAAACACACATACACACTCACTCACACACACACGAACACCCACAGGTTAAAACCGACAGGCTTTATTCAAAGCTTGTGCAACACTTCCGTATTAAATAAGTTAAAAAGGAAAACATAGTCCACTTGCACCGCAAAAGATAGTCGTTGGCTTATTTATGTCCATGTAGTTTCATTAAAGAGTAAAACTAAAATACAAAAAGTCATAAAACTCTTCGGTATAAAGTTCAGTTTGTGAATTCATGATGGTGGTTTTAAGTCGCTTGACTGTAATACAGGCTTACGTGTGCCCTGTTGTGAATTCCAGTGGCCTCTAATGAGCTGGGGTCTTCCTAGGATGGGGGTCCACTGAGATTTCCGTCCTGCTGGGTGGTGCTGTCAAAGACTGGAGGTAATTGGTCCTCTCCCGGGGATTCTGGAGAGAGCTCATCTGTTTCCTGTAAGTCGACACAGACATTGAGGTCGGTTAAATTCCTAAAACTAATTCAACAAGTCCAAAGTTGAATCATGAAGAACTTTCATAAGATTTAATAATCCATATTTTCTTTTACTTGTTGAAATTCTTGAACTGTTGTTATTTTAACTTTCATCAGGTACTAACAAAAAATAATGTTTAAGATAAGTTTTGGTGCTATGTTTTAAAATATATCTTATAAATAATCAAACTGTTTGTTTTAATATTTATTCTATTCACTAAACAAAGCATATTCTCTTACCTTTCTGCAACAGAATGCATAAGAAAAGAAACAACAAACACTCAAAATGCAATCATACAAAAACATTGATGTCCATATTCATATAATGAATCATCAACCACCAGCCACCAGGTTTTTGCTATTGGCTACCTGAAGGGGATGGACCTCAACAGGTGGGTATATCGTTGCCATGACGACCTTCTCTCTGATCTGGTAAAAGACGAGCGCAACGGTAACCCATGGCGACCCGGAGGGGACCCAGGCAGGCTTGCACAGGTCCTCCTGCTCCTCCTGGTGGCGCACTTTCCGGGCAGGAAGTCTGGATTCGGGTCGAGGGGGCGAAGCCGTGTCTGCCGTGTTCTGAACCAGGTCAATCGTCGCTATGGGAACCGGGCTGGATGGAACTGGAATGTTCTCCGCTAGCATCTTGTGCTCTAAATGAAGAAAGACAATAAACTTATAAATACAGATAAAAAACAACCCAACAGGAGTTTTTAATTTAGTATTTTTACTACGTTTATTACTAAATGTATTAAATGGTGCTGTGATTGCATTCCATTTAAAAGAATTCAAATTGATCCTGAAATATTTTGCACAGTCCTAAATATTTTTTTCTACATTTCACATCATTAAAAAGGTCCAGTTAATGGAATTTGGCGGCATCTACTGGAGACGTTGCAAATTGTAAACAACTGTTCACTCCGACCCTCCCTTTTGAAGCACTATGGTGGCTGACACAGAACAAGCATGTCGTCACGTTTTCGCTTCTTTGCCGAAGTTGATACACATTTAAAAAACAAGCTCTATAGAGAAACATGGTGAATTCCATGCAAGGGGTCCTGCAGTGTATCTAGATAGAAATAGCTCATTCTAAGATAATAAAATAATAACGATTCATTGTATAAAGTCTTTATATGTTAATGCATTTCTGTCAATAGATACTCCCCAAAAAGTTACACGTTGGACTTACACGTTTTTTGTCTTAAAATGTCTTAAAATACTTCCGTTTTAGTCTTTACGACTCTGTTTGGAGCACACCGTATAAAGATCGACATGATTTCAATGCTCACCCTTCCTCTCATCCGGATCGGTGATGCACATAATGAACGAAAAGATAAGCAAGACAACAAGAGAGGTCATTCCTATTCCACGGAATGTCTCGGCAACACCTGAAAAGCAAGTCAACCCCTGTTAAAACATATCAACATTCGCATTCAATGCCATATATTTACATAAATAGATTTGGCAGATGTTTTTTTTCTGAAGTGGTATATATTATCAGTCTGTGTGTTGCCATGTGAATCAAAGTGTCTTTAGGCTATAGGAACATCATTAAGCAAAGCAATTGTCATTTTCATACCGAAGTAATTGACAAAAATGCCTCCGACCATGGCTCCGCAGCCTCTGCCCAGCCCGAGGTGAAGCCCCTGGAGAATGCCCTGAGCAGACGTCCGTTGTGACGAAGGTACGGCAGCGCTCAAGTACGAGATACAAGCCGCCCAGACAGAGGCGTGTGTCAAACCTGCAAAGGTACAGAGACACAACGCAATTTTTGAGAAAAAAGACATTTAAAATTCTAAAAAACATTTCAACAAATACATCAAGGCATCTTTCTTTCTTCTAAAGAACACAAAAAAATATATTTTGAGGAATGTTTGCAACCAAACAATATTGGTCCCCATGGACTTCCCTTGTATGGACACAAAAACACTCCACAAACAAAGACTCATACAGGTTTTGAACCACATGTAGGTGAACAAAACAAAGTGACCCACACACACTGTCAATTTCAGCCTAAAGGAATAGAAATACATTTCATTATCTTCATGCACACGTGGGATCACATGGACCAACAGAACACTTCTAAAAACTAAGTAAATATACAACAAGTATACTGTGCGAAGTAGGACAAGCTCTTCCACTGCAGACAGCTTTGTTTAGTATAATGAAAGCGGTTTACTCAGAGTATGGGTTTTGGTTTTGTCTGCAAGAATTTCTTTTAAAGAACAGGCGTGTGCGACATGTTTTCAAACAGATAAAAGCAGACAAAACAAAGTCTGTGTTGAATGTAGACTGACTTGATGGGGGACTTCATTCCTTTGTACACAAACACACCCAAAGGAACATCAGCGATCAGCTTATTGTACTGTCGTTTTTACTTTTTAAAGAATTTGCTTTTGAATAAAAATTTGAGGTTTTAGTTAATAGACTATTCATAGACTTATTGGTAAACAAAAGGAGAAACGTGAGATTTCTCTTGACACGATAACCTTAGAAAATCCATTTGCTCTACATTTAATCTCATTGCAAGACATTTACATATGCTCCTTAAGTAATGCATCTGCGACAACGTTTTTTATATTTGACTGTTATCACAGGAAAGGGTGGTTTAACCGAGTTCCTGTTCTATAATAAACTCTGTGGCCTCTCTTCCCAACAGTCCCTTTCTACCCGTCCTCTTCTATCTTAGCCACTCAGAGAACAGATAAACATTGCCTTTGTTTTTTTAACTTAAGTATACTTGTAATATTAATTTCCTTAGGATTCCCAAGCTTGATGCCTGCCGGTTACCTTGTAGGATTTCCATGGGTAGCACGGTCCAGGCGTTCTTCAGATACGAGATGAACAGGTAACGTGCCGTGTTACATGCCAGTCCAATGTACAGAACCCTGACAGGGAAATAAAAGAGAATTTTACATGTATTGTACTTATATATAAATGCTTCAGACGGCTCATTTTAAAGGTCCAGCGTAAGAAATTTAGTTGCATCTAGCTGTGAGCTTGCGAATTTCAACCAACGGCTCACTCCACTGCTGACATTTGAAGCACGACGGCAGCTGACACAGGACTGAAATGTCGAAACATTTGAGCTTCTTGGGACGTGCTCTGTAGAACAGTTTGTCCCTTTAGGCATTGACATTCATGTAAATCATGTTTTTACATCTATAAATGTAAAACCCCAACAGGAAATTTTCTTTATAAACTTTATTGCCTCTTGCAGGAACCTGTCACTCATTCACCAAGCCTAAAATAAGTTCATTCAACTTTCAGTAAGAACTTTTGCCGGGTTTATGAATAACTTGAAATGAAAGAGACTGTTATGCTCTCTTTAAACTGAGACACAGTGAGTAAACAGTATAGCTGCTGCAATGCATTCTGGACTTGCACCACCACTGAGAGAAAAAGTCTTTGTGCTCTTGAACTGGACTTAACAATTTACTGATCCGTGTTCAGACCTACAGAGCAAATTTCAGTAGCGGGCACACTTATTCTACTAGAAGATTACTGACATGTCAAAGTATTACAAGTCAACAAAAATGGAATAAAACTGCAACATAAAATAGTGAAGCAATGATTACTCCAAATTCAGTACTTAAAGAGTAAGTAACATTGGATTTTAAGGTCCTACTTTGGTTTATGGAGTGTCCAACAACAAGTTTATGTACATAGAAGGTGTAAAAACACTATTATGTTGTAATGGCAGGCAGTTATTCTTACCATACTATTTGTCTGACTCTCAAATGATTCGGTCCGCGATTTATCTGTCCAATCCCCTCCTATCCACTAGCCTAGTGTTATGTGGTTGGTCAGATGGGATAGTCTGTTGTGATTGGTCAAACGCGTTCAGCATGTGCCGCAAACGGAACACTTATCATCATTACGGAGTCTGCTGTGATTTGTCAAACGCGCTCATCATTTGTCGCAAATAGAACGGCCATAATCATTACTGGATTACAGTTTACAGGTGGTTGGATATAATATACAGTGTATAGATAGAGATGGCGAGGATTTTACCTTACCAGTTTGAGCTTGAGTCTGACGAAGAAACATCAGAATACGATAGTAGATAATAGATAGTCGATCATAGATTGAACACTTAAGTTAGCAGAGTTCATAGATAGATAATCAAACTGTAATACCCCAGACATAACAGTACATGTTAGCGTTATATGCATTAGCTAAACACAGAAATGAGGTAAAATGGTGAAATGACGCACACACAGTAAAACCCTGGGGTTATACTCCTTTGGTGTCGTTTGAAAAATAAATTGTAACCATTCAAGAACGAGCAATAGTGTTTGAGGAAGGAGAGTTAAGATTTCGCAGCACTCCAAGCAATACGCGGTGACTATTCTAGTGACGTAGATATGCGGCGGTTAGAGACTCGGACTAGGTCACGTCTCGTTTGCCTGATTCAGAGTCAACTTCATTTTTTACAAGCCACTAACTTTGTTATTCATTCATCTTCGGACTTACAAATTGGTAGACTGCTTACTTTCAAACACGGCAACATAACACACTGCAATGTTACTTACTCTTTAAGCAATCTGAAGTGTAATGTGATCTGAGTGACAGCAATCTTACCTGATGTGTCCCACCAGTTCTATAAATTTGTGGCTGGTGAAATAGGCAGCGAGCTCCGACATGTGACTCAGAGCAGAACAAACACCAAACAAAGTTGTTGTCCCGGTCAAGTCCTCCAAATGCCAGTAAAGGAAGGTAAAAACAAAACCATATCCAAAGCCCATGAACCAAGCTACGAACAACACGGTACTGTACCGTACCCCACACAACAACTGCATCAAGTCCCAAAAGTGGAACTCCTCTATTTGACCGTTCGTCTGCATATCTGAGTTTTCCGTTCTACCAGATGAAGAACCTCCAGGTTGGGCATCTTGTTGGCCACCAACTTCTCGTCCATAATGATTTGCTTCAATTTGATGCTGAACATCAAACTTGAATTGGGTGGCGACAATAAGAGTGAGTCCCATTAAAACTCCGAACACTATAAAGGCGATACTGTAGTTCTTGTAATTGCGCATGAAGCATCCCTTTCCGTCCTCGATGAAAAGCTCTGTATTGGTGTGGTCGATCCAGATGCCAACGCAAAGCATGGCAATAGCCCAGCCGAGAGATCCCCACATTCGCTGGAGGCCGTAGCGGTCACGGTGCGATCCGAGATATTGAAGAGTCACCTAGAAAAAGATAAATCAACAAGTGTTATTTTTTATAAAATTCAATTTTGTCTTTAAATACTTTGAAAAATGATCCAGTCCAAATGAGGCTTGTCAAACAAGTTCTTTGTCACATTGCTAAGTGGTCCACCAACATTGACGATAACTAGAAAATAAAACATCACAAACGTTGCAATAGCCATACAAAGGAACAATCAAACGTTAAAGAAACGTTGCCTATATGTCTGTGTGGTGTTTCTAATATGCTTTAACACAAACCATGTACAATTTCTTAAAACTCTCCAAATTTCACCTCCCACAGACAGAAACTCAACTGGAATCCATTCCAGTTGTCTACGCCCCAAGCGTGTCGTAACTGATTTCATAACACAGTTGGCCGAGTGTTATTTAGGGGAGGGGGGGACTAACTTGCATATTACTGTGTTTCAATATGTCATTTTGATGATCAAAGATGAGCTTTTATGGCTACAAAGTGATTTTAAAAACACCATATAGGTCAACACAAACAACAAGGTTTACAATGACCTTCGTTTTCCGAAGCTAAGTAACATACCGTGTCTACAATTGTAATCGCAGGAGCGCTGAAAAACTCGCCAACGATGATGACAAGCAGAATGAGCAGGAAAATCCCTTGAACCTGGTCCGCGTTATATTCCGCGTTGTAATTTGGCTTTGAAGTGGTAGTTGTGAGACTTGTGGTGCTTGTGGTGCTTGCGATCGTCATGTTTGTACGGTTGGGGGCTAACGTTGAGATGGACGTTGTTTCTGTGGGTGGTACAGTGGAGGTTTGTTTGGATTGTGTTGTGTCAGTTGGCACATTGGGTGCCAGGGTGTAACTCGTGTTGGAATCCCGCTTAAACCTGTCTTTGGAGCTATAGGCCGCAAACAGATCTGAGGAAAGTAAAGGGTAGCGTCCAATCAAATTCCTTCGTCGTCTCATGCGATTGGTTGTCGGGATGGAACTGGTATTAAGGTAGAATGACTCATTAGATGCGGTAGGCTGCATGGTGGGTATCATAGCCGTGGTCATCTGAAGGTTCTCTTCTTTACAGTTGATGTCTGCCGGCTGCACAATGCCTATTCCAGTATTAAAAATGAGCCAGCAAAACACAGAGAACAATAACACTACTTTGCCTTTTTTGAAACGATCCGCCACGATTCCCCAAAAGGGGGCGCTACAGAATTCAATAAAATATCGGATGCCAACTAGGAGACCACTTTGGGTAGGGTTCATTCCCAGCTGCTTGTAGTAAAGAGCAAGGAGGGGGTGAAGGGACCCGTAGGCAGAGTAGAAAAAAAAATAAAACACTTTTGAGACCAGAAGTTGAGGGTTGACCCGGAGAAACAAACGTTCGCAGCAGCCCATGTCACGTTGAGGGGCTGTTTCGTCTGGGACATTGGCCTCTGAAGATGGGGTGGGCTGTTCTGCCTGAATCTCGAGCGACAGGCGGTCGAAGCGCTCTAGATTTCGACTCTTCAGCTCCTCTTCATCATCTGTTAAAATGGCTACACGGTCGTCTGCCATCTTTGTTGGGGTGGTTTATATTTCTGAAGATAAATGTAAGCATACAAAAGCCATTTCAGTAAAAAAACATACATATTAAAAACTTGTTCACATCAAGGACGTTAATACAGTTGTTGGTGTGGACACTATATAGTTATCGGTTCATTTAATTTTTTAACATTGCATGTATTTTTGTGTCAAACAAGATATCGAGAGAAACATTTTCAGCCTGGTCATTTGTGAGAAAATAAACATAATTTATTTCATGTTTATTTTCAAAGAATACATCAAACACAGAAAATAAGACATGTGCAAGAGCTTTTGTCATGAATGAAACAAACAAAAACATATATTATATTTATATATTGTATAATATAACATGACAAATTATATTGATAACTTTGCCATTTTATCGTTTAAAAACTGTTTAAATTGTGGCACAAATTAAGCTTAATGATTAAAAAATACGTATTGCACACATCAACAATAGTTTTTGAGGGGGAAATTCATAGTACTGTTGACTTTAGTTTTTTAATGACGTCAACGATACATGCGTGTCCCACTCTCGCGGAAGTATATGCGCTTCCTTTATAATCCGGCTTTTTTATTGACTTTCAATGATGTCCTTTGTTCACTTTAGTCTTTTCAATATTTTTTGTATTTCTGTTTGTCGTGAAAACCACAACCACTCAAACATCAGGGATTGTTCAACTAAAAAACTGTATTATACAACTGCAAGTAATAGAGAAAGTCTGTCAAACCCACATCAGATGCTTTTCTCTATGAATTAAACATATACGTCAAGCCGTATAGGTTCAGATATATAAAAATAGTAACTAAGCGCTTACCTGTCACTGAGTTGGTGTATTATTTGTTTATCCCGGAAGAGGTAAGTTTCGATTAAAAGCTAGATTTTCTCCTTCCATTTCCAGCAATCTGCCCTTGTGAGACGCTTCTCGGGTTTGTGTTCATGTTTTTCCGTCAGTCTAAATTAATGATTCCTTATTTGTTTTATGTTTCTAAAGACATGTTTACTGCTTGCGGCGACGATCCAGCGTTCACCTGCACAAAAGCGGATGTTGGGCTTATGAATATTAATTAGAAGCGATGACGTTTCTCGCTCGTGGTTTGTCAAAGGCGGGGCTTATGAATAATAAGTGTTGGCGACGTTGCAACGGTGTCCTTATTTAGTCACAAAAATAAATTCAGTAGAATAAATACCCCAAAATACATTATGAATAATAAAATATAAAAACAATACAGTATTATAATATATAAAATATAACAGTATTATGGAGAACATAGGTTATTAATAAGCGGCGAGGAATTTAAATATGTTAAAATTAACTGTATTCATTTAAAGGACGCTTAAATGGCCGACTGATCTTCTCATATAATACATATAATATGGTAATGATGTTTATTCGAAAAACCATGAAGATGCATCTTTACACAGATACTAGGACTTGAAAAAAATTAAGCAGATATGATTGAACAAAATGCTAGAAATAAATTTAAGATCAAATCTTTTCTGCTTTCTATTATGTGTTTATTGGGTACATCAGCTGTTTAATCAAACAAAAAAAACCCGTTCCTCAGCTTCTAAGTATACAAAGTTTCACTTTGACCTAAACAAAATAGTTTGTGCAAGTCACTGTGCATCATCCTAAAAAGGGGGGTTTTATCTCAACCCTGATTTTGGAATTTAGAGCAAAATCTGCAGTCAAACTCATTACCATCTTAAGTGGGCCGTCTGTCTGGAACATCTATTCAAGATCTCGCTTTGAAATATAAATCATACTGTAACTGATGCTGCTTGACAGGCCGCTGTTTATTCACACCAGTCTAAATAAACAACCAGATACTTTAATGCATGTCAAAGTACTTTAATAGCAGTAAATATTGAAATAATGTGACCATAAAGCATTTGTTCATTCCTGAGGGAATGTGCTGACTGGGATAAAAGCAATACACTTTTACCCCTAGAATTGTTGCCATAACAATGAATGAGAACACATTAGAGCACTAGAAATTGCAGGCATGCAGCCGATGCATTTTCCAAACCTGTAAAAAAATGTTTTTAATTAAAACAAATCAACATGTTTTGCCATTAAAAACACCAATACACATGTTCAAATTCTCCGTGTGCCATTAGTTTTCCCTCATGTCAGTTTTGCATAATGTGACCATGATGTACTCATAGCCACTTTTCATAAAATGTACATTGAATAACAGCACATAATGTAAAGCAATTAAAATAAAACTAGATTCATTTTTCTAAGATTAAGGCTTGCTATGTGGTTGCTAGGGTGATCTGGGAAGTTGCTAGGGCAAGGCATATGCTCTACTTGATGATTACCGACCTGGCAAACAATACTCAATAAATAAATAAATAAAAAGTGAACAATAACATTAAAATTTGAACTGCACATTCAATATTGCACATTTATAAGTTAATCGTTGACAGCAGAGAAAGAACCCTTTCCAGGTCAGATTTAGATCTGTATGCCACAAGTCCACCTTTGTTCGCCCATTTCTCTGGTCCTGAGACACCTTCTACAGGGGTATTGTAAACCAACTCCACCCATTCCTTCATTGTCCCAGCCTGTTTAGATTTTAGGCACTCTCTCAGATTGGCTATACCACCCCCTAGTGACATCAGGATGGCGTGCGGTGCACAACAGTCCCACCTGTAAGTGGTGTCCTGGCTGAACACGTACACATCAGAAAAGCCCAATATCACACACAGGCACTTGTAACCAGCCCCTGCTGCGAAACTGACTCGTCCCTCACAACCCTGTTGAAGGACAGTCCGCACGTGCTCAGAATCGCTCGTGCTCAAAACGGCAGAGAAGCCGGACTTCCGTGAGGGAGCAGCCACTTTCTGATTACCTCCTGCTGGGGTAACAGAACTGACGTTGATGGAGCCTGACGAGATGCCCCAGAAATACTGACCCGTCCATCTGTATTACAAAAGCAAAATGCATTTAGTAAATATAAACTTGTCACACTCTTATTAAAGACGCAGCTGTGTTTTGACGGTAAAATGTGATATTGTGGCATAAAAATGCAATGTCTCCAAAGAGAAAAAAAGTGACCTGTTAGTCATTGGATCCAGAGTGACAAAGGGTTGATTCATAACGCCCATGACAGGAAGTCCAGTCTGTAAGTCATACACACCAATCAGCACAGTCACACATTGCAGTCCATGACTGTACAATCCGCCAACAGGAAGTGCATCACTGATGCCTTTGATGTACTGGTATGTTGAATCTAAAATGTAGAACAGAGAAGTAACAATTAACCGTAGAAGATGAGGAAATTACAATAATGGATCTGAACTACATTACAAGCTAACGAAATACAATGAGTACAGAGAATTATATACATCAAATAAGTTAAACATGGGGTCATATGACACGGCTAAAACAAATATTATCGTTTGTTTCAAATGTAATGCAATGTGTATACACAATTTAAGCTTCAGAACCACTTTTTACCAAATACCTTGCATGTTTCTATCTCCTCTTTGCCCTGCCTATCTGAAACTAAAAAGTTCATTGCTCCGAAAAGCGAGGTGTGCTACGATGGCCAGTTAACCAGATGTAGGGATTGCTCAAATACTGCAACCGTGTGATGGAAATGTAACGCCTTTACCATATTTGGATCATCAGGTTCCAAAGCAATTGTACTGACAGGTACGCCCACTTGACTTGCGTATACATTTGGGCGGTCTTAGTCAAATCATACCACGAACTGACGTAGATTTGTGGGGGTGTGGTTACAGGAGGCGTTTCAGGCAGGTCTGGGTGTGCATCTGCTTTAAGATAAAATTCATCTTTTGTTCCGACACTTAAATATTAGCAATTTAACGTGTCTAATACATGCATGGGCAGCTTATAACACACCAAAGACACGGAAAAACACATATTCGCGCCATATCACCCCTTTAAAATACTGATATTATAGAGCACCGATATTAGACTTACCAATGGGATCCACCCAAAGCCCAAGGCCCTGTATAGATATGTCTACGGGGTCGGTTTGAAGATCTGTGATGGGCACGTCCTGATGCGCAGCTACGGCCAGAACTTCTGCTACCCGCATGTTGCCACCCAAAACTTTACTGAGCAGCCTGGCTGTGTCCTCGACATCTTCAAACATCCTCACCTGGATCTTCTCACCTGAGATGGACAGCGAGAACAAGAATGATATTTAGAAATACATTTCATGCGTGCATATCCATGTTATTTGAATAATACTGATATGATTGTTGGTTGTAAAACAGAAAGCCCGTGGAAGGTTTTACCTAACTCGTTCTCAAACTCGTTGGTTTCTTCCCCGTAAATGTGATCTTTAAGGTCCGAGAACTGCAAAGGAGGAATGACAGATCAAGGGGTGTTCTTTGCAGTCATGCTCCTATAAATCTATAAATGACTAAAGTACATTGTATCTTCTTTATTTTGGGAAATAAAAAAATCTCCACCTGCTTCCCAATGTCGTGTTTGATGACCTCCTGTACCAGCACATCTGCAAGGGTCTTAAAGTCCGCCACAAAGGCATTGTTCCTCTCCACGTCTTGCTTTTTTTGGATCAGCTGGCTGAAGAGAGTCTCCTCCTGTCGACAGGCTCGAGCGATGTTCGCTGCCTTCTCAGAGACACGAACCAGCGCCAGCAGCAGATCCGACATATTATATTTAAACAAAATTAAATAAATAAAATATTCGGTACGCATTAAATAACAAAATTCATTGATGATCTCTGTCGGCCAAGTTGACTGAAGGCAAGCATGTACTTGGTGATTCTTTCATCATTTCTGTGCGACCGAGTGAGTGAATGAGCCGCCGTCGGCTGCTGATGACGTCCAATACGACGTGCCTTTGTCAAGTGACATGACAGTTTCGTATTTTATTTACATGAAATTTGTGTTTAAAGAATGTTGTTTTTCTCTTGAGCCTGTGCACATGTTCTCGTATGCGTTTATTTATCTTGTGCATTGTATAGGCAATCGCATTTGTACACTTGTAATTGAAGGCGAAGAATCGAATCACACATGCTGTTTGTAATTTAACAGATTTTTCAATTTAAAAGCCACAATTCAGACGTAAAATAAATATATTTACAAGTTATTGATAGGTAAAACATATCAAATACATTTGTTAATACTAGATTATTTTTTAACGATGTTAGTAAGGAATTATACATATATCAACGACCTTACGACCCAAATAAATAACAAATTATTAATTTTTATAAGTTAAGTATCCGTTGTACGAATCCGTAAACTACAGTAATATAAGATGTAACTGTACAATATTTTAAGCAAATGTTTTTTTCCCAGGTATTTTTCATAGATAGAATCATCATAGAAAATCTGCATACTGCTGGTGCCCCCTATTGGACTGTGTTGTACCTGCAATAGCAACCACCATTATTGCATTGCAACAGCATTTGAAAATGTACTGATAATATTATATCAACTGAAGTTGATCAGTAAAATCTCAGTTTCTTGCATAAAGAAATAATAAACACAGTAGACAAATCACAGAAAGTGTAATGGATGTGAGCACCATTCTGGAATAAACACACAGCATACAATCATTTTGTAATGGTTTAAAGATACACAGCTAATGGCCCATAATGATGTTTTTAATAGAAACCATTAGAATTTTTAGTCTTTTTTTACTAAGCAATTGGTCAGGCATGCAGACTTAATTTTAGCTTGGAAAGTTTTTTTTAAAAAATAGCTTACTGATTATTAGTACAGTTCAATAAATACATAAAATATAAATAAACAAGAAAATAAATAAAACCAAATTTGTGTGATATCCGCCAGTTATGGTTCATATTTTCTTTCGACGTTTGTACAGCTCATAACCAAAATTTGAGAAGTGCGGATGGACGTCTTCACACCACTGTATGTTATCCAAATAACAATTATATTAGTTCATAAATGCGATCAGTCCTGCGACGTGCATGACATATCGCTGACCTCAGTCCAATGTTTTTCTTGAACCTTCTTTTTCCTCTTTTTCTCTGCCATCACGAGGGCGGCCACGACGGTAATAAACACGGTGAGGGTGATAACAAGTACAGTCACCATCTCGGCAACACAGAGCTCTGTATCGAACCCCATGGAGTATCCGTGTATCTCATCCAAATCTGAGCAGCTGAGGTCATCGTAGTCATCTAAAAACAACCTCTTGACATTACACAGCTTTCGAAACACTCTCTGCAAATCACAATCGCACTTCCACGGGTTTCCTCGAAGAATGATGTGTGTGCTGTACGTATTTAGACTCAAGAAGGTCTTGAACTGAATGGAGGAGAGATTGTTGTTGGTCAGGTCCAGTAAGACGAGACTGGTCAGCGGCGAAAGAGTCCCATCGTCCAAAGAGTGAATCTGGTTATGTTGTAAATTCAGCACCTCGAGATTGGGCAGCATCGAGAAGATCCCATTTGTGAGAACCGTGATGTTATTCCAGTCCAGTTGTATCTGGCGTAGGGTACTCGTCGATCCGAAAGCTCTCATCTTGATGGTCTTGATGCCGTTGTGGCTCAGGTTGAGTTTCTGTAATGAGTCCAAATGGACGAAACCATTGCTGTCCAACACCGTCAACTTGTTTTCGGCCAACGACAGCTCACGGAGAGACCCGAGACCCAACGAAAAGCCTTCGCTCAAGGAGGAGATTCGGTTTCTGCTCAGGTCCAGTTTCAGCAGATCTTCCAGAAGGAAGAAGGCCCCATTGGCCAGTACCCGAATCACATTGTCGTTTAGAAGAAGTACGCGAAGTCTTCGTGCGGTCTGGAAAAATCGGGGCGTGATGTCACTCAGGTGGTTGTGGGACAGGTCCAGTTGTTCAGTAGAGGCTGGAAGGGAGGCGGGCAGGTGCTCGAAATTCCTACCGGTACAGTTGGCGGTTTTGAGTTCCACATTACAGTCGCAGCTGATGTTGTGGACTGTCGATTGGACCTCTAGAACAAAGGGAAGAACAAACAGCAGATGCATTCTGGAGCTTCAGTGGAGAATGGAAGGCTGTAAAAAAATCAGATAGTTCTTTTCATTTTTTTCATGTATTTTTGAAACACAGTTAAAAAGAAAAAAAAGAGAAAAGACTGCAAATTTACAAGACAAACAGAGAAAACGTAATTTGACAGGGAAAAACTAATAAGTTTGACAGGAGTTCTTTTTATATTTAATTTTTTAAACATTGTTAAGAGCTGTAAAATTACAAAAAGACCACACATTTACAAGAATTTATTAAATACTTACACAGTTTATTTCTGTCGCTACAGCAAAAGGACATATGACGTCATCTTCAAAATTATATGGAACACAACAAAAATTACTTTGTTTGTTTTTCGAAAAATGTTTTATTTGTTTTTGTTTATGTACAAACGTTATTAATTCAACTATGATCTAGGGACTCTATTAGTATTATGCATAATGTGGTGGGTTAGATCATTATCATACCATGCTGTACATCATGGAAGGGTTTATCTGCTCATTCATTGTTTTGTACAAACAACAAAACTTTGATCTTTAAAGTAAAGATGGTTTCAGCAGCAACAACATTAACAAATGTTAACTTTCGCTAATCAAAGAGTGTTGAGTAGTTTCAATTTAATTGAATTAATTTAAGATGCAATAAAATAGTAGTATATTTTTTTTATATTATCAAACACAGACCAGTAGTTTACTTCGGACAAGCATGTGCCTAAACAACTTTTACGATTATATAGTTATCAGTCAAGGATTGCTTTAAAGGGACAGTTAAAAAATTATGTCGTCATTTACTCACTGTCATTTTAAACCTGAATGACTTTCTTTCTATTGCACAACCAAAAATAAGATATTTGGAAGAATGTAAGGAAACAAACAACAGCAGTACCCATTGACTTTCATTGGTTTTGTGTCCGTACCAATGTTTCTCAAAATATCATATTTTTTGTGTTCTGTAGAAAGTCATACAAGTACGAAGGGCAAGAGGGTGAGTAAATGACAACAGAAGTATCATTTTTGGTTGTATATGTATGTATATATGTATGTCATGTACAGATGCATTCACTCATTAAGCAACACAATGTGTAGAATAGAAAGACCTATTTTCATAAAAAAAATTGCATATACATTGAGCAAGGTCATACAGTTTATCCAGTCCCAGTACACACTTTTTTAGAATTTTCTGAAAACACGTATTCTCATTTGTTTAAAACCAGAGAGTAAAGTAAACTCGTCCCTTACCTGTGTTAGTGTGAGCAGGTCTGCTGTGTTTCTGTCATTTGCAGAGCTTGCATAGGTGCCAAATGTGTCTCTGTGTTGACATGGGAGGGTGTTTGTTTATTTGTGTGTGTGTATAAAGCAGGAGGGAAGTTCTATTGTAAAGAGGGCAGCTGTTGGCAGAGAGGACAAAAGATAAAGAGGAAAGTGATAAATATTTCACGGCCTTAGCAAAGACCTTGCACACAGTATGGATGGGTTGGTGCGGCTTCAGACCTGGAGAGTATAATAATGAACTTTAAATGACATAATATTCAAAGTTGAAAATAATATTGACTTTTGCCGGTCTGACATAATACTGGACATATTGAAAATCCTCCATTGAACTTACATTATAAAAACAAATCTGAGAACTCCATCTCAGCTGCATACATTACTGCGGTCTATACATGACAGACTTAGAAGAGCAAAGGTTAAAACCATCTTATTTCTTCACGCCTGGGATATTGCAGGAGGGATAAACCGTGAAAATCATGTTGGTCTTTCTTACTCTACTCATCTTCAGATAGAAAGGGGCAAAAACAGAGTGAGATTAGGTCTAATGCTCTCCAAATCCTCAATTTGTCCTGCTTTATTTTAGACCTCTCAGACTAGAAACATACAAATGTTTTACTATGTTTTTAGACTATTTTCAAAAATAGACATTATTCAATTACGATTTGCAACAGTTAGGCTGAACAAACATTCCCCTTTTCATCTTTTAGCTGAAGGGGTCTTCCGTTTGTTTGGAGATCAAAAAGTGTTTTTAGAATGCTTTGTGGGTCTTAAATCTTTATTATTGATTAAAATCCACTTGAAACTTCAGGCAGTTGTTTCGATGTATTGACCTCATATGCCTTTCCCATTTCATTAGCAGGTAAACACACACACCAGGTGGGCCGTCTGTCTAATAACCCGAGTCCCTCAGATCATATAACTGTATGGCTATCAACTACAGGAGGCTTGAGTTTCATTTAGGAGCTCTGATATAAACTACAGCTCTGACCTACATTGAACTTCAGCTATTCCTGGAAATCATTCATTGGTTCTTTTAACAGTAAGATACATAATTCTCTCTATAAAGGTAATAATTTATTTATTTATTCACAAACTTTAAATAAATACGCTTTCATTTATTTATTTAATTGTGTATTGGTCGCTGACAGACTAAGATACACATTTTTCCTTTGGTGTAACATTGAAGATACATTTGTCTTTTGCTGTTTTATATGATAAATATCAATATTAATAATACAAAACAATTTAAAATTCACAGTTACACCATAGGACGCAACCATGTACAATTTATTTGTCAAACACCCTTATAGATTTTTATTTAAATACTCAAATATAATTGAAGTGACAGTATATTGAATATAAAGATAATTCTTAAAAAAAAGGTTGGTTTTATTTTGTTTGCTAAAAGATACAGAATGTTAAACAGAGGACTAGTTATTGTCTATTCCAAAAGTTCATACCTTTAGTCTATCAGAAAGAAAGAAAGAAAGTAAGAAAGAAAGAACGAAGACAAGAAAAGGAAAGAAAAAAGGAAAGAAAGAAAGAAAGAAAGAAGGAAAATAAGCACAAAAGCAAGAAAGAAAGGAAGAAAAAAAGAAGAAAAGAAAGAAGACACAAGGAAAAGGAAGAAAGAAAGAAAGAAAGAAAAAAGGAAAGAAAGAAAGCAGGAAAGAAAGAAAGATAAAAGGAAAGAAAGAAAGCATGAAGGAAAGAAAGAAAACAAAAAATAAGGAAAGAAGGAAGGAAGGAAAGAAAGAAATAAGGAAAGAAGGAAGGAAAGAAAGAAGACACAAAAAAGAAAGAAGGAAAAACGACAGAAAGAAAGCAGCAAAGAAAGAAAGAAAAAAGCAAGAAGGAAAGAAAGAAATAAAGCAAGAAGGAAAGAAAGAAGGAAAGAAGGAAGGAAAGAAAGAAGACACAAGAAAAAGAAAGAAAGAAAAAAAAACGAAAGAAAGAAAAAACGAAAGAAAGCAGGAAGGAAAGAAAGAAAGAGAAAAGAAGGAAAGAAAGAAAGCAAGAATGAATAAAAAAGAAATGAGGAAAGAAGGACAGAAAGAAAGAAAAAAGGAAATGAAGCAAGAAAGGAAGAAAGAAGGAAAGATAGAAGGAAAGGAAGAAAGAAAGAAAGAAAGAAAGAACGAAAGAAAGAAAGAAAGAAAGAGAAGAGTACTTACATTCGTTGTAGTGCAGAATCTTTTGTCAGTAGCCTACTGTTAAAGCTCCTATATTAAGCTTCAATTGAATCAGGTGTATTTGCAATGCTCGTAATGCTGGCACGAGTGATTTGGTATGTTGGATTATGACACGCAACATATGAGTGAAACATGATGTGTGATGCGTGAAAGACTTACAAATCCCTGACCTGATTTCACGGGATCACATCATCCAGCGTGTCTTGGATGTTCCCGTTCCCCTTGTGTTAATAAGAATGAAACCTCACGAAAGTTTATCCTACTGATCTGTTGTCCCATAGCAGGTCTTATTAACTATGACACTATGGGTCCCTTTGGGTGAATTTGGCTGTGTTGCTGGTTGGCGCACCGTGTGCAGTTTATATTCTGACCAGCAGAGGGAGACAATGCTCAACATTTCAACAGCGCATCACTGGAATGCAAAACCAGTTTTTAGTTCAGTCAGTGTAGCATAAAAATTCTCCGACACATTTGATTATCATACATATGTATCTATGTAGAAAGAAGTAAGGTATGAACTCTTTTGGTTTAAATAATTAAAACTAAATAATAACTAAATAATTTAATGAAACATTAATCTGAAACATGTTAGTCATGAAATAAAGTGTTTAATATAATAAACAACTCATTCTCTATCACACACACCTTGCATCTATTCTGCTTCCTCAAGTTCGCCCTTTTTTGACCACATCTGGGTTTTTATTCATACCACGCAAGTCCATCGAGGTCAAAGTGAATGAGTGACAGACTGAGAGTTAGAAATGTATAACCATCAATAAGAAAATAAACACATTATATAGGCTATTTAGTTCAGGAAACCTGTTTGATGTCACAAAATTTGTGGCAGGGAAATGATATGCATCAGCTTTGCAAGAAACAAACTAAAAACAAAAGATGAAAATGCATAAACAACAGATTTACATAATGGGCAATAAAGGTCATGGAAAAGACCAAATGAATCACGAGCAAATGTTTATATTTCCTCCTCTCCCTCGCATCTGCCTTAATCGCAGTGACATCACGAAGCGATGAGTCTAACTCAGCCCATCTGTTTGGTTGTAGGCTAAAACAGAAACTACGGTATTTTCTGTCTGTGTTGACTTCACAGGATAGAGCTTGTTTTTCTGGCCTCTGCACTATTTCAGTGACTGTTTGTTTAGATCGGCAGCTCATATTGAGATGTCACAGTACGTCATGATGTTGTCATTCATTTTCATCGGGAACTCAACATTTCTGTGGTTTAAGATGTCCTGAAATAGCCCCAGCTAACAATGCTTCTGTGTGTGAGAACTGAGGGCCATCGGTAGTTCTGACTGCCATATAAACACACTGCCTACAAGTGAAAAAGTGAGATGGTTTATTAAGAAAAAAACAATGATGTATATATACTTTTCTCTGTACTTTTCTGTATTCTCAAATGCATGAAATCATTTACTTATATAAATAAAATTTAAATATTTATAAATGTATATATATATATATATACTTTTTTATATATACATATATATATATATATATATATATACACAAAAATAGTATTCATATTTTTTACAAAAAATCTTCAGTTTGGTTTAATGTTTTAAACAGAGCTGTCATCAAGCATTTGCTAATTTCCACATATATAATGAACGGCAGTAAAAAATATTAAATGCCGTTGTTTTGATCATTTTACAATTCATCAACATCCAACAATTTATATGCCACAATGTTTTGTTAAAAATTATACATTTGTTGTCTTTACTGAAAATTTCTAAGCAATATATTTGAACGTTGGTGCTTTCCCTTTATTGCTGGTATATTGTTTGTCTTCTATATAAACTTGGCCCTATGCTGAGAACTTACGATAAAGGTCACATTTCACCTAGTCGACGCAAAAGTAAGTTCAGAGAACAAGGAAAAGAGACATTAATCATGACTTTCACAGGAATTAAACTCTTATTTGCAGGGAATTTGTCGGGGGGCCCATACACGGGCCTCTTTTCGTGCTTATGGGAACTGCTGGATCGATTAAAGAAGGTTCTGTACCAAAATTGTTTTTTTTAGAAAGTTTCCCCATGGGAATCCAGCTCAGATGACTAAGAGAGAAATCGAGCTCATATTGAATAAATAGACCCTAGTTAGTTCAGCGCAGGGTGTGGCTGTAACAAAACACCAAAATGTCAGGATGAATGATTCTCGACACAAGTATTTGAACAAACAACATAGGTCTGTGAAAAGACATGATTTTTAAGGAAAACTGTACTACTTTCTTTCTTTTGCAGAACATAAAAGCAGATAATAAGCAAACAACATTGGACCCCATTGAATTCCATTGTATGGACACCACTACGATTTCTCAAAATATCTTATTTTCTGTTGCACAGTACGAAAGTCATATGGAGGTTTTAAACCACACGAGATCAAATAAATGATGACAGAATTTTTTTAGGGTTGACTATCCCTATACCTTTGATTGACACTTTGCAGATATTGATTTTAAATGTGTGTTGCAATATTCATGTGTGATAAATATGTTATAATCCATACAAATGCTCTTTCTGCATCACAGTATAATCTGAGTGTTATTTTTGGCTTCTCATGGCAGCCTGTCAATGTCATGCATGTCATTGGATGACATTTTACGCTATCGTGTGATCAGTTTGGACACAGGGGCTGAAAATCACACACATGATTATTATATGTTTTGACATATTTGTCATAGAAATCATAAAGGCCGCTTTATAACAAGCACAAAGATATCGGTCAACAACAGAAAGACAGAAATAAACAAAAGGCCTCAGACACTAAATGCACTTTTATTTGATGTTATTTTTTATTTGTTTTATTTTATTTTGTATGTACGGGATCATGTAAAGCCTGTGCAATATCCCGCTTATTACACGGCTACTTGCCACATGAGAAAAAATCTGGAAATAAATTGTGATTCTGAATTATTTTATCAGCTCATTTTTACGGAATGCAGACCTTCCATGAGGAAAAGCCGTGTACTTTCAATTTTGAGGCGAATTGGTTTAATAATTTGTAAATCTAATGTAAAATATGTTATTAAAAGACATGTTTATATTCATTTTTTGTGTAATATCAAAATGTACCTGTCAAAATGGTTTGCTAACTTAGTGTTATTCGTTTTGAGCGGTTTTTATGTACTAACCTGCAAATGTTGCGACTGGCCAATCAGAATCAAGCATTCCAACGAGCCGTGTAATTTGTTTGATTTGTAAAGTTATTAAGATAAAGTTCAGTTAGGTGAAAGGAGTAGGTCACCTCAAAATGTGTCCCCATTGACTTTCAATAATAGGAATAAAAGTAACTATGGAGAGTCAATGGGGACACATTTTGAAGTGAACTACTCCTTTAAGTAATATAAAGTTTAATGACTCATTAATCCATATGATTTTGAGAGGCGTAAATAATCACTGTAAATATTATCTAGTAAAGAGGTGTATCTTTATAGTGGGCAATTCTTGCTCATGCAAAGGGCACAAGGGCACCCATCCACAAGCACAGAATCAGGAGTCCCCGGGACACAGCTGATGAATGCGTGCAGTCGAGTGTTAACATCCAGAAGCTCTATCAAAATATTATGAGTGAGTTCTTCGCATTTCTTCCCTTGTCTGTTGCCTTCCGGCACTTGAGGAATAATGATGCTTCACTCGTCTGGTGAGTCTAGGTCACTCCATTAAGAAAGTAAACACAGAGTAAATAAAATCTCTGACAAAACAACACGTCAATAATTTTCCACCTGTTTGTTTTGAATGCAGCTGTGTGTATCATTTTATTGTAGACACACTCATTACGGATAAACTGAAGGAACCAACAATCCCATTAAACGTAATTAGGAATCTGCAGTGAAGTCAAAACGGATACCACTGAATTAAAATGCAACCGTGCCAAAAGCTTTGCAAGTCCGGTTGGTTCAGACAGAGGAACCACACAAGGTCTGAGTTTATCTTAAAAAACGAGCATATAAGATCAAGTTCTCTTCCATTTTGTTTCCCAACGGTTCCAAAAATGGTGATCAGCTTGTACGCTCCCTTCTCACATTGATCTGGAACCAGACCTTTCTTCCTAAAAGCAAACCGAATCTTCTAGATGAATTGGAGTGAAACTGCGTTCAGTTCAGTGGGAGTGGCATGTCCTCTGGGCTGTAGGGGGATTAATATTTGATATGAGTTTTTTTCCACCGTGTCCTGAGAAACCTGGCGGACCGTGATTCTGACGGGAGCCGTTGTGGCACGGGGACGAGCTGGAAGCCAACGGTCACCTGACGTACGTCATAACATCATCTCAGGAGAGCTTAGAAGTCAATGTATATCCAAAGCATGACCTTTAAACGTACAGCAGGGAGAGAGAAGGTTAACTGTTAAAGCGTGCTCGATTAACTGTAAGCGTCAAGACTCTAGAAATTGATAACGTAATATCTCATAAACTAATTTTGCACTACATTTTAGTAATGATTGGTTTTGGTCACAAATGATAACGTTAAAATATTAGATTTTTTTTTTTAATTTCGCATACCTCCAAATATTGTAGCGGCAAATTAAGAGCAGAATGTCCTGGCACGCCCTTGAGATCTGCCCTGTGCGCACACACTGTGCTGTCATGCCCCATGCTGTGAAAGTGAGGCCCTAATGTGCAATACTGGACAAGCCATCAACGAGAGAGAGAGAGAGAGAGAGAGAGAGAGAGAGAGAGAGAGAGAGAGAGATTTACACACACTTGCTTTATACTTTTCACGCACCTAAAATTCTCATATTGATCTTCCACCTTCATTCTCCAAACACAACACATGACTCTCTCTGTCCCCAGGCAGCAGTTTCTTCCAAGCTTGGTTTGATTTGCACAGCACAGCATGGAGACTTCCATTGATCGCAGGTTATTTTCAGCTTCTGGACTCTTCTGGTTGGCACAGACGTGTAGATCTATGTGCGTGTCTGTTTGTGCTGATCCCCTGCTAAGAAGATGACTTTATTCGTTGACAAATTCTCAACGCCAGGTTGTTTCAGACTTGATTTTTTCAAACATTAACATTTAAAATTTCAATAATGGTTGTTAATTGAATCTCATGCAAGAAAAGTGTGTAACCTCTGCTTAAGCATCGCATGCAGGAACCTTAAACAGACAGTTCCCCCAAAAAGGAAAATTCTGACATCATTTATTCTCTCTCACGTCAATTCAAACTTATATGACTTTCAATCTTTTGCAAAACACATTAGAAGATATTTTCAAGAAGGCTGTTAAACAAACAACATTGGACCCCTTTGACTCGCATTGTATGGACAACGTACCACCAAAACATTTCTCAAAATATCTTTAGCTGTGTCTGTTTGTTGAGTCATATACAGGTTTTGATCAAATCATTTTTAGGTGAACTTTCCCTTTAAATTCAGTCAGGGTTGATGTGATTTGTGTTCTGCGCCAGTTTCCTGCCTCACTCCATCTCGAGATACACAATGAAGTCCCACTGGAGACTTGGGGAAGTGGGGTTGCACATACTGTAGTTAATAGACCACTTCTTATAAGGTACAAATCTGCAACCTTTTGGTCCACTCAAGCCTGAAAACAAAATGATACCAACCAAACTTCTTACTGCTTACAGTTTTACAAAGGTTTACAAACATTAGGTCACTGTCTGCTGCATTAAACGATGACTTAATCTTTAGCAACAGTTTTGTCTAGTAGCTCCTCAGGGTTTCTTAATGGAGAACGGTTTACCTGTGAGACCTTCATACGAGAACAAACATCCACAACACGCCCGTTCCAGAATAACATTTCGTGATGTTTGTTTGGGTAGACTGAAGGTCTAATTCATTAAGACCTATGATAGCCTACATATAACTCACAATGAAATGACTCTTAAAAAACCTAATTTGTGATGTAGGCTACAGAGATCTGTATAAAGAAGGGTTTTCAAAAGAGAATCGAAGTCGATCGTCAATTCATTCCAGAACGAAACTAAATCTCTGCCTGGGAAACTGGTTTGCGGTGTGGGCATTTATGGGGCAACAAAACTATAAATAGCTGTGAAGATCGTTAACACGTCGTGAAGTGATGCCAGGCCTGGGAAAGGAAAGCCTCAGTAGAAACATCACTTTCCATCCCTGTAAATGAACCGCAGGGCGACATTAAACAGTGGCAATCTCTCCTGCTTCTCTCGGTTTTGGGGTGTGCAGGGAGCCAACGTGACAGACAGCCTTGCGTGAGAGTCCAGAAGACAGTAACCAGGAGCCCGCGGGTTCCCGGAGAGGAGATGACTGAACTGATCCACACTTCCAAACATGAGCGGACACCTCAGTCTGGGGTCAGAGAGAGAGAGAGAGAGAGAGAGAGAGAGAGAGACAGAGAGAGCGAGAAAGAGAGAGAATACAACACCATGTTGCAGTTTAATTCCATTTATTTGTATAGCATTTTTCACAGTTGCATTTTACAAAATATTGATATAAAATATAGACAGAAGCAAGGAAAAAAACACAAAGATGTACGAAAAGTTGAGTCTAAAACCTTAAGACAAACCCAAAATCATATAGGGAAGCTTTGGGTTTTGTCTTAACTCATTTTTTTTTCATCTATGATGGGGCAGACATAAACATTTACACATTTAAATGTACACTCTTACTTTGGAGAAACAGAACAGGTAAATACTTTAACCAAGTAAATCAGTATTTCTCAATCGTGGTCAAAAAATATGACTTAAAATAATTAAAATAACCAAAAAAATAAAAACGCAATATTTGGTTGTTTGTAATTTTCTATAATGAATAAACGACTTTGTACCTACCATATTCATACACAGTGATGCATTTTATAGTGCGTAGAGGTGTTTAAACATACTATAGTATTATCATCGTATATTAAAAAAAAACACTATAAAATGACTATAATTCCATTGTATTATAATTTTGGAAGTGTTTAAGGAAAGATCAAAAGAGCTTTTCCAAAATATGATTTGAATCACAACATCTCTTAAAACCTCTTCACGAGCACATGAGAAAGCTGTTTGTTGCATCTGAAAATAGTTGAATGTTTTATGAGACAGAAGGCCGTTTGTCTGTTATTTATTAGAAAAAAATGATGACTGGAAAAATCCTGAATTTAATTAGGTTTACATGCTGGTTTTATTTGGTCCAAGCTGCTCGTAGATATGAAACTTGTTTGTATTTCACAGAAGAATGAATGTGAGTACATCATAAAGTTTAATATGTAAGGAATAATTGACAACGGGGCGTTCAATTATCTAAAGTTAATGCACACCTCGAGGAGGTAATGCGGCCACGACGCGAAGCGGCGATTATTCTGCTTATACCACGGTTACAACATCACAAGTATTGGTTCAGGTGTTTTATTAGGTGTTTGTTATGTTTTCTGCGCTTATAATGCTACGGTGAGTGGAGGACTATTTTCTCATCCGAAATTGCCGGTAATTTCATTTTAAAGGCCTAAGAGAGAGCGCGCATGAACATGTGATTGTAGTAATGACAAAACCCAGCGAGCAAGTAGGCTTTTCAAAATTTATAAATTAGCCTTCTTTATTGTTATTTTAAATTTTGAAGGATTCCTCGAATTGAACCAAGTCTTATGGGGAATCCCCCTCATAAGACTTTTTTTGGTGGGGGTTAAGTCTAGCAATATACAATTTATACAATATGCACAATATATTTGATAATAGTATGCATAACTATATACTATTTATTAAAAACAGACTTACATAAAAAACAGGCTTCTTTCACTGTCCTGCACTAACCATGTACATTGCATGAATTTAATCACATTTGACATTATAATTTTTACTAACATACAAATATCTGAAGGACACCCCAAAGTCTATTTTTTACTTTTTATGGGGGGGCCCAAATGTCTTATGGGGGGTCCCAGATCCCCCCAGCCCCCCTTCAATTCGAGCACTGGTTATAAGCATGATGTGAAAAACGGAACGACTGTTCAATCGATGTTTATGTATTCATTTAGTGCCAGCTGCAGTTCTCATAGTTGCTTAGGAAGCTCGCAGCTGGTTGTTTAAAGCGTTTGCCCCCGTCTCGTTGTACCTCTTCAGCAGAATTTTTTGTTTTAAGCCAATCGTTGAACACATTTACTACCCAAGCTGTTGTCTTTTTTGTGTTTTTTTTGTGTTTTTCACCTTAATCTTTTCTAGATGTTCTTCAGTGACTTAGTTATGACGTTTGCTAATGCTGGCTGCCTGTGATGTTCGCATTCTTTCTTTTTTCATCTTCTTGACTGTCAAGTACAGCTTTCCCCTAATTGTCGAAATTTTCTCACTTTCCATAAATTTAAGTTATTTCGTCTTCAATGTTGTTGTGGACTGTGCAGTAGGCTATAAATCCGTTATAACGATTAAGCTTGGTGCAGTGATATCGAAGCGTAATTCGATCGACAGATCTGGAACTACATCATAGGTGTGCGTTTGACTGTAGAACCTAAGGCTGTAGTCAAGTCCACTGTTGTCGAGTCCAAGACAAGTCCAAGACCAGGACTAGTCGAGACCGAGTCAAGACCGAAAAAGAGGTTCGAGTCCAAGTCATGTCCAAGTCCAGAGAGGTACAGAGATAGAGGTACAGAGAGAGAAAAATCATGACTACGAGACCACATACTTAACAATTGATCATTAATGTGATGCAAAAGAAAGCATATCTTCTATTGTAAGAAAATTATCATTATTATTTGCTATGATCAAAAAGCAGACCAAATAAGGTCATTTCATTTACTTTACGTATAGCACTTAAGTCAAAAAGTCGAAGTATAACTTCACATTTTTTATCAAAGCGTAACAGTTTTATTCTCTTATTAGAAAATGTAACAAATAACCAGCAAACACTTGAATATGTTCCCTTTCTAGAACTTATTACTTAGTGTCCCCCAAAATAACCAAAAAATAAACCACATTTTATTTGTGTGTGTGTGTTCGAACTTCGATAGTAGAGCCGCCAGAAAAAGCAGAGGCCTCTCGGCTCGTTTTAAAGCACGTTTCGGTGCCCATCCTTAAATTACATGTTCATATCACAATGACAATAAAATATTACCAATCTTATCTTCAAGCACTTCTTTTAAACTTATAAAAAATACTCAAACTGCAATGCTATCTCTGAAACATGGCATTAACTTACCTCTGTGATGCCTTTGCAGGTGTCTCACGAAATTGGAAGTTTTCCCACAGGTTTCGGGGAAAATTTTGTTGCAAAAAGTTTCCTTTTAAGCGCAATGTCGATAAATTGTTTATGGTTAATTATATTATGCCGCTGCACGCTGACATCGTGCCTGATGGACGACTGATGTTCTCTAGTTCGCGCGGCCGACGAATCGTTCAGTTGAACCGATTCTTTCTTTTTAGTGAACCGGACGAACCAGTTCAACTGAATAGTTCGCGTTTATGCGTCTCCCGTAAACACTTAATATTATCCACAAATTAATTAAGTTATCACTTTCTGGCGTGCGTGACAGTCCCGCGGATTTGAACAAATATACCGGAGTTATTTAGTTACATCAACAGCGCAGACTGAGCTGAACTGCTGTGTGAAGAGAGAACTTACGAGCAGCTCTCGTTCTCGAGTCGAGAGTCCGCAACAGTTTTTGGGTCACAAAAATATTGATCTGTCAAAGTTTTGTTTTGAAGGAGAAAATAAAACATTTTGCTGGACTCGGTCGAGACCGACTAGAACATTTGTCGAGACCAATGACCAAGTCCAACAAGCCCGAGACCACAAAAAACGTCTGGAGTCCGGACTCGACTCGAGTACTACAGCACTCAGCCAATCAGAATCAAGCTTTCCACAGCCCCGTGGTATAAAGTAAAATATTACTGTCTTCTTAAAAAAGGTTGAATCTACATTGAAAATCAGTGATTCAGTCAGTGAGCACATTACTAATATATGAGATTAGTGAAATGTCTGGATGCTCTGCCGTCTTGATGAATATTGAAAGAGATTTCGCCCACATGGTAGACGTGGGTGAACCCTTGACTCTGATTGGTTGTCTAGTGCACATAATGCATAGTAAAAGCTTACATGCTGTGAGAAATGTAGTGTTTGTTTGGAAATTTCAACAATATTTTGTGCTCAAACCACACACGCTGTTTGTAAAGCCGAATGTAATCCCAGGACACTATCTCATCTTGGGTATATTCTCACCTGTCTGGCTCTGTCTACAGGGATCTTTCTCTCTCTCCATCTCTGTTTGGTCTGCCTCTGTTGCTATGGGGTAACCGAGGAGAGATGTAGTTTTCCTCTCGTGTGACTGATCACATCACAAGTGGGCAAAAATGACACAGAGACACAGGAAGAGTATAAGGGAGAGAGAGAGTTGTTGTATTATTTAGACTCTCTAGCTTGCACAACATGGGCCACATGAAAACAAATACAGAATATATATATATAATACAGAATATGTTCATGAACAAAAACGTGGTTGTTGCCTGTCTGTGTGTGGTTGCCAGGGTGTTGCTAAGCAGTTGCTAAAGTGGTTGCTGGTTAACTCCTCAAAATAATAATCCACCTATTATATAAACAAAAATATTCAGTTAACCAGATATGATCATTAAAAATGTAATAAAATGTTTTTTTTTGTTTTATTACCCTTCGTCTGGTCTCAGGTGGAGATCTAGGCCAGCCGTTAATGTTTGTTTGCCCTTCGTAGGATGTTTTTACACTATGGCAGGTGTGAAAAGGAGCCATTCGGCCGGTCCACTGCTCGATCAATACTGTGGTGAAAAAAGTGCAAAGAAGGAATGTTTGGAAGCAGGTTAATTGCGTTTGCGTGAGACAAATGCATTCACACCAAAATGAGAAATGTCTCAACAGGAAATTTATCAGCAATGGAATAAAAAAGCATCGCTTGTTGTGATTGCACAAATTCTTTAATGAATGGATCAAATTGTACATTTCAATGAGGACAGAACGGCCTTCTCCGCTACTTTCAGAGTGTGTTAGAAAATCCAAATGTGATTTGCAAAATCACAAACAATAAAACATTTCAAATGCTGAAAAGTAAAGTTAACCAGTATGGCACCATGTTCTTTCCATTTAAAGTGTAAAAGTTTTTTAAAACATACATACAGTACACAATAACCCCCGAAATAATCCAAACACCCCTCTTGTCTCCAGTGCCAGACATAAAGTAAAACCTGGTTAGGTCACAGTGCTCTTTAAAATAGTGCTCACCACAATATGAAATAAACAGCTTTGACTATTTACAAACTGGTACTTAAACATTTTTTTAAAGTAAATGTAAATATGGTAATATAGTCTTTTCATGTACGTGTTAAAGACGTCTTCAAGAGACAGTTTCCAGAGTTACAATGTGTGCGGCTGTTACAGTACATTTTATAGAAATGTTTATAAATACAGTATATTTATGAAAAAAAAACAGAGGCAGATTTTGAAATGAATATCTCTGTGACCTCACAATACTATAACAAAGAACAATATTATTAAGAAAACACCTTGCAGCAACCCCATGAAATGTTTTTTATCTTTTTTTCAACTGTTTCACAATTCATTCAACACATTCAGAACAGACCCTGCTTTTCAACTAGTTTTTGAAATGCATTGTTGATACGTTGGGTAAAATCCATCAGGTATGAATCTTGAACATTTTTACACATTGTGACTTTTACTCTCATTGAGACAAATTAATGGGCCAATTAAACCGACGATCAAGAGACGTACAAGGTGACTTGTGCCTATTTTACAAATTGGTTAAATTGAATGAATTAGTTAGACCTGAAACTGGGTTGGTTCGGGAATCACACATAATCGTCTAGTTAAATGAGTCAAACCTCATAAAATGTAATAGATCGAATAGCCAAATTCTCGGCCGGTATTGTGTAGCGCAAGCAACGCCAAGGTCATGGGTTTGAATCCCGTTGAGAACATAGTCTGCTTGCACTTTGGATAAAAGCATTTGTCAAATGCAAATGTAATTTTTACTGCTCTGTTATATTTTTATCTTTTTTCCTATAATCGTCATTTATGACGCCAAATAAACGTAACTCTCGTTTTCATGAATAAATATGCACTTTTCGTTCATATACACATCTGTATTATTTACTGCGGTTCGGAACAATCTGTTTCATAAGTGTTATATACTGCACATGCTCATGACGTCAAGTACAGACAATGAGTCTCATTCATCAAACAAGAGCGGAACAATTTAAGTTTTTCTTATACTGTTTTGTTCTTACAAAAATTCTTGCTGTCAACCCGAGACACTTTGCTACTCTTACAAAGCATCAGTAATCTATAACATTAATGAAATAATCAAAACATAGTCATCGAGTGCTGTCACATTATCTTGGGTGAGTTTCAACTGGTTTGATATTCCAGTGATAGATCTGGCTCATCGAACATAAATATGATTCAAGAAATAAAACTAAAATGATCGTATCTGTGCTTTTCTTTTTTGTCACACAGTTTTATCGTGATGGACAGCATCTGTTCGGACGGATCATAGGTAGGAACCAGTGGTCTGAGGGTCTGGTGCAGGTGGGAGGGGCTCAGAAAGTGGGCAGGGACTGTTGCCCGATGTGGCCGTTGCGTTGCCGTTGGGAATCAGACAGCTTCCTGTGTATGCTATACCGGTGGAGTTGAGCATGAAGCTGGTCTCCATCTGGAAACAGAAAAAAAATGAAATAGTTGTAGTTAGAATAAATGAAAATTTTACAGAATCACAAGTAGAAAAGGAAAAATGATTATCATCTTGTAAGAAACACGGGATTTCTTCAACTTGGTTATAGAACAGAAAAATAATCAGAAATGTTTAGTTTGAATGTGTCCTGTTTTTTGTACCGAATTATAAAGCATGTGCATGGCTAGTCATATCACATCCTATAGTTCCAATTTGAAAGTATATGTGTGCACTAATGTTCGTGTACATGAGGTAATGTGGAGGCTGAATTGTAGGTCATGGCTGCTCATGCCTGGATGGGCAGCAAATCTCTATTCATCATTCAGCTGTGAGCAATGAACCTGAAAACACACAAGCACTCAATGCCAAGAATGTTGTGCTTGACATAAAGGACAAATTCTCTGCATTGTCAATCCAATGATCATTTTCTTCTCTTTTACATTCTCAAGATGTATGCTAGGGTATTCTGGATCAAGTTGAATAATTAGGGGTTTATTTAAATGAGCAATACTTGTCCTTGCAAGGACCCAACAATATACAACAAAAACGATCTCAACCAAATCTGACACCATCATGGTGCCCTACATGTGGGAAGGCAGGACCGTCTAGATAAATGAGTGCAGACAGGGTCCCATGGTCTCTGACTATTGCATGAGCGGTCCCTTTGTGGGGGCTTCAATCCCTCACTCTTTCAGATCCCCAGGCATCCATGTAACAATGGAATAAATGCTGCAGTGACTGCTGTCGCAATATAGAAAAAAGCAAAAAAAGCGAAAAGCCCACCTGCTGCTCTTAGCTTGACCTGGAAGCTTTCAGGAAGATTACGATCTTAACCGCAGTCACCATAATAATGGCAGGCAAAGCAAACATCAACCTGTGTCGGCCCCATGGCGAGCCCCGGGGGGCCTGGCACAACTATAGGGTCTGTCACTGTGCATTATGCAATCTCTGCACATTAGTGGTGAGCTGTTAGGTCTTGGTCTCTTATTCAGAGTGCAATTAGATCAGAGTGAACATTTAGGCCAAGGGAAAAGAAAAAGAGAGAAATATGGTGGCGGTTGGGTGAGGCTTATCATCGGGTCAGGAATACCAAATTACTTGGAATGACGTCCATCAGGGTACCAAATGTCTTTTAACCATACAGTTACCATGAAAGTATTTTAACCTCTAAGGTTGTTCCTTGAATTAATGAGTTGATGAACATATAGGATAGTCTTACCTTACTGTGAGGGGTCTCATGAGTCAGATTAGGTCCGTAATTTGTTAAAGAAGGAACATTTTGAGGTGCGGTTAATCCCAGAATATGCTCCAGTGAGGAGTTCTGTTTGGTAAAGGAGGTGTAATAAGTATTTGGGACCTTTGGCTGCTGCTCTTTATCATAATCCCGCTGATAGGCCGAAGAAGACTCCATGACTCCCTGAAACTGCCCGATGACTCCATCTGAATTGCTGTTTAGGAGAAACTCCACCCCTGATCCATTGGCAATATCGTAGTCCATATGATTTTCCATTGCGTTGTTTATATGTGGGGTCTGGCGATTGGAAAAAAAAGATCTGTTTGTGCTAAGGTCCACATGGTCTGTGTAGTTGTATCCGTGGCATTTGGGGTCACCGTAGATCCTGTTTGTGGACACTTGTCCACCCTCAACAGTCTTCTGTTTATAGTGAAATAGGTTTTGTCCTTTTATTTTGCCGTCAAGTGTAGACAACTTGTTTAAATTGGTTTCTGTGTTTTCATGGACCCAGTGACCGTTGTGGACACCCAACAAGGTGTTTTCCTGGGCTGGAAAGGCCGTAGGTGTCTCAGTTTCAGAGACCAGAGGCATCTGAGTAGGGAACCAGTTGTCGGTTTTGTGATAAACAGACTGTCCATTGAGGTGTTGTTCCATCTGCTGTGAGAGCTGAACTATGGGTGCGGAAAATTTCGGTGGCCAGAAAGGTGTGTACGGAGCGGACATGGAGGGAGTAACTTCAGGAGTCGACTTAGAAGGAGAACACGGCTTGGAGGGTTTAGGAAATTCAACTGCAGGGGCAGGTATTGAAACATCACTGCCACCACCTGCCCTGTTATCAATACGGTTCTCGAGTGAATCGTGGACGTAAGAAAGGATTTCTTTGTTGGTTAGAATATCATTAAGAGATGGGATGTAATCCGCTTCCATGTCCACTTGGATCATCCTCTCATCCAGAAGTAGTAACTCTAGATCCTCTGCGTTGAGTCCGAGGTTTTCCAGGGCGTTAAACAGCTCTGTGTTGGAGCAGCTCTCTTCATTCTCCAGGGACAGAGAGTCTAACGTGGCCAGAAGGGGGTCAAAACTTGAGGGCTCTTGTTTGGAGCAGTCGACTACACCAGTCTGTGTTGAACTCCAAATATCATTCCCTCCAGAAGAAGTGCTAGGATTTCCCTGCCCGCTGAGGAGGCTACTGTGGAAAGACATACTGGTCTCCATTCCAGGCTGGCAAACGTAAACAGACTTGTCTTGTCTCATCATTGCTCCGAGCAGAGAGCTGGGATCAACCTCATCCTTCGAACTTCTGTGCCCCTTGCTCTTTTTGGTTTTGCTACTCTTTCCTTTACCCTGAAGGGTGTCAGGGAAGCCTGGCATGGGGTAGCTGGTTTGGTACAGCAGAGCCTCTCCAGTGGCAAAGGTAAAGGGAAGATGCATGGATCGCTTTCTTAGATGCTCGCCACCCTCTTCTTCCCTGAAAGAAGAAGAGCCGAAAGAAGTTTAAACAAACTATTGTCAATTATGCTAATCATTTAAATATGTTGTCCGTTCAAACTTGCAAGCACACAAATATTGCAATACCGTCGTGATGTACTTACACAAGAGGTCTCTGAGTGGCAATGATGTAGTCAGGTTTGCCGTTCTTGTAGACCAGTCTGGCGTTAGCTTGTACCCATTTCCAACGGTTGTCCTTTGTTAGCAATCTGAAGATAGTCAGGCCACTTTCCCCAGTTTTGATCACTTTGATAACAAAATCGCACAGTTTATTTTACTGTTAATGGAGCAAAACATTTATCAGTTAGAGCCCAAAATGAACACTCGGCAATGCTAAATGAGAGGACAAATTTGCTTTGTGGAGTATATAAAAGTGAGATATTGATGTAGCTTATTATTATCTGCAACATAAGGTAATATGTTTTATCTTTCAAAATAAAAAAAATATGCTTTGAGCTTTTCTCGTTTGGTGACACTAGAGTTTATTTCAGACACAAACTATTTGGCAACCATGTCATCAAGCATCAGAATAACAAACATTGATTTCAAAATTGACTTACTTCTGACATGGTTCTCAGCACAGTAGAGCATATCGGCAGCATGAATAAACTGGTACCCAGTACCACGAACCCTCAACTCCGCCTCCGTGTAGCCAAGAACGATTTTACCCCTGAAACACAGTCAAAACCAAGATCTTTGAATTTATGGGAAATATATATATAATTTTTATTCAGAAACCTTTTGTCAAATATATTTTTATGGAGCACACCAGTTACACACTGAATCTGAAATTCACAATGAAGGTTCACTGGAATTATTTTAGGCTATTAGCCAAGTAGTTGGTGAGACCAAGATGGCGGCGCGTGAACATCGCGAGGCTCAGCGTCTCTCCAGTTTTAGCAATTATATAGTGTTTTTCTTGCTCATCTCGGGCCTGTTCGTACAGAACAGTTGTGCCTTCACATCGTACACCCGGCAGGAGCTTTTGGATATCGGTTTGCGCATTCCCGGAAGTTATATCAGCAACATTCAACTCGTCCCTGAGATCATCAAAACATCCGATGCTACGCACCCCACACGGCCGGGCGGAAGTGCTCGTCGGCGGCGTCGAGATCGTAAACAAAGGCGGGGAACGCGCGGAGGGCTAAGAGCTAAGCTAAAGCTAACACCACACCGGCTCTCTTTACCCAGCATTTTCCTTGCTAATGTACGATCATTAGTGAACAAAATGGATGAGATTCGACTCCGCATCATCAACAACAAAATACTTTTAAACTGCAATGTCATAATCTTCACGGAAACATGGCTACACAGCGGCATACCGGACAACGCTATTGAGTTAGCGGGCTACAACACACACCGGGCGGATAGAACGGCAGAGGAATCCGGTAAGACAAGAGGAGGTGGACTGTGCATTTATGTCAATAAAGCTTGGTGCACGAACTCTGTTATTGTCGGGAGACACTGCTCGGCTAACCTTGAGTTTCTCATGGTTAAATGTAGACCGTTTTATCTGCCACGGGAATTCACTTCCACCATTATAACGGCAGCTTATATTCCACCGGATGCTGATGCCAAGCTTGCTATGAAAGAACTTCATGCAGCCATCAGTAAACAACAGACTGCTCACCCGGAGGCTGCATTTATTGTTGCGGGAGATTTTAATCACTCTAACTTAAAGACAGTGCTCCCTAAATTTCACCAGCATGTTTCCTGCCACACAAGAGGAAACAAAACTTTGGATCATGTCTACACAAACATGGCTGAAGCTTACGCCGCGACACCCCTCCCCCACCTGGGTCAATCTGATCACCTTTCTTTGTTCCTCACCCCCAAGTACTCACCTCTCATTAATCGTGTGAAGCCATCAGTGAAGACCATCAAGGTGTGGCCTGCGGGGGCAGACTTCACACTCCAGGAAAGGTTTCTACGCACAGACTGGAGTATGTTTGCTTCTCAGGCCACCAGTGGCTCTCACACGGACATAGACAGCTACACCTCTTCTGTATTGGACTACATCAATACCACAATTGATAGTGTCACAACTCAGAAGCAGATCACCATATACCCTAATCAGAAGCCATGGATGAACAAGGAAGTGCGCCTCCTGTTGAAAGCACGCAACACCGCCTTCAGATCAGGTGATGCACAGGCCTATAGTACTTCCAGGGCAAATCTGAAGAGGGGCATCAGAAAGGCCAAGCACTGCTACAAGTTGAAGCTAGAGGAGCATTTTACCAACTCTGACCCTCGACGCATGTGGCAGGGCATTCAGGCCATTAGTGACTACAAACCCAACCACTCCATCCCCATAGCCACAGATGCTGCCTTTCTGAACGAGCTTAATGACTTTTATGCACGCTTTGAGGGAGACAATAAGGAACCCGCCACCAGGCTCACACCTTCTACTGACCACCCAATAATCACACTAAACTCCACAGATGTTTACACTGCACTAAGCCGGATAAACGCACGTAAGGCTGCTGGCCCTGATGGCATCCCTGGTCGCATACTCCGGGCATGTGCGGAGCAGCTCGCTGGGGTCTTCACGGATATCTTCAACCTGTCCCTCGCCCAAGCAGTTGTTCCAGCATGTTTCAAATCCACCTCCATTGTTCCCATTCCAAAACATTCCAGCCCGACATGCCTGAACGACTACCGCCCTGTAGCACTCACACCCATTGTTATGAAGTGCTTCGAACGGCTGGTCTTGTCACACCTAAAAGACTCTCTACCATCCACACTGGACCCATACCAATTTGCCTACCGCAGCAATAGGAGCGTAGATGATGCAGTGTCAATGGCGCTGCACTCCGTGCTCACACATCTGGATAATAAGGACACTTATGCACGCTTGCTGTTTGTAGACCTTAGCTCTGCATTCAATACCGTCATCCCTTCCAAGCTAATCAGCAAACTTGGAAACCTAGGCATTAACAACTCAACCTGCAACTGGATTATGGATTTCCTGACGAACAGGCCTCAGCTTGTTAGGTTAGGCCACATCTGCTCCACCACCATCACCCTCAACACTGGTGTACCACAGGGCTGCGTACTGAGCCCCTTTCTCTACTCCCTTTTCACACTCGACTGCAGGCCTGTGAATGGATCTAACTCCTTCATCAAGTTCGCAGACGATACAACAGTGATTGGTCTCATCAGCAACAACGATGAGACTGCTTACAGGGAGGAGGTACGGCACCTGGCCAAATGGTGCTCAGACAACAACCTGCTCCTTAACACCTCCAAGACAAAGGAGATCATCGTGGACTTCAGGAAGGCGAAAGGAGGCACACACGACCCCATCCACATTAACGGGATGGCTGTTGAACATGTTTCCAGTTTTAAGTTCCTGGGGACCCATATTTCGGAGGACCTGTCCTGGACCACCAACACCTCATGCCTGGTCAAGAAGGCTCACCAGCGTCTCTTCTTTCTGAGGACACTGAAGAAGAACCAACTGTCTTCAACTATCCTGGTGAACTTCTATCGCTGCACGATAGAGAGCATCCTGACCAACTGTGTCACAGTCTGGTACGGGAACTGTTCTGTTGCTGAGCGCAAGGCACTGCAGCGGGTGGTGAAAACAGCCCAGCGCATCACAGGGACTACACTCCCTTCCATTGAGGACATCCAGGGGAAACGCTGTCTGCGTCGAGCTCGCAGCATTCTCAAGGACTCCTCTCACCCCGCTCATAGACTGTTTACTCTCCTGCCTTCCGGTAGGCGCTACAGGTGCCTCCGGACAAGAACCAGCAGACTAGGAAACAGCTTTTTTCCCAGAGCTGTTTCATTATTGAACTCTGCTCCCCACTGATTCCACTAACCCTCATAACTTTAACTTTAATGCTGCTACTACATGTTTACATTGCATAACAGGGCTGCATCCATGACTGAACTGTACACACCAGTACTTCATGTTATCTGCTCTACCGGACTGTTTACACACACACAGCATCATTTGCACTCTATACTGCTCACTTGCACACCAGGAATATTACACTGAATGCTCATTTGCACTAATAAACTACTTCCATAACTGAATTAACTCATCTACTGCACTGTAACTCATCTATTGCATTTATTGCATAACTAACTGCATCCACTCATCTATTGCACTGTAACTTCAATAACTGCATTAACTCATCTACTGCACTGTAACCTTAATAACCGCACTAACTCATCTAATACACTGTAACTGTATTATCTGCATCTACTCATGTATTGCACTATAACTTCAACAACTGCATTAACTCATGTACTGCACTGTATCTTTAATAACCGCATTAACTCATCTACTGCACTGTAACTTTAATAGCTAATGTCTGTAATTAATGCACACTCAAGTCACTTGCACTATTGTATTGTCTATATTGTTATCTGTTCATAACCACCTGTACATTAATGTTCACAGTATATAGCCTTCTGTATATATTGTTCATAGTACATACCGACTGTCATATTTTCATACAACATTTGTATAGTATTTCCCTAAAATTGTATTCTGTATTTATTCACACTGTATATCTGCACTTGCTAATTGCACTTCTGGTTAGACCTAAACTACATTTCGTTACACTGTACTTGTATATGTGTAATGACAATAAAGTTGAATCTAAATCTAAATCTATCTAAAAGTATATCTAAATCGACAGTTTCTATTAGCCATTGCTGGATTAAACATTGGATTTTGACGGCATCATTACTTTGCATCACAGGCCATTGGTGTGAAGTCCAGCTTGTGTTTGGTTCTGAAGATCATGTTTTTGGTTCTGATCTCCATTATGGAGGGAGTCTGTAGGGGCGTTGCTATGGCAAACAAGGCGAGCTGGGGGGGCATCTGTGCTCCGTCATCCATGTGTCTGTTTTGTCCATGTAGAAATTTCAAACGTCCTTGGAGATTTAGAGCCTTTAAACAAAAACATTGGAAATCAGCCAAAATCTATTCAACAAAATAAATACACAAATCTATTTTGATCTAAAGTATAAAAATATAAAATAGTTAATTAATAAAAAGGAAGTGTTTCCAAAAATTGTTTAACTAATTTTTGAACTACAGGATGAGTTGTGCTTTTGTTGCATGCCCTGGGCAAGCTACATCATGTGACTAATTGTAAAGAAGCCAGCCAAGAGTATTTATCTAGATTTTCTTGAACGTTAAGGTAAAATTGGAATTTACACAAACAAAAATATCTACCTGAAACAAACAGTCTGTAAAGCAATACCACTTTTAAGTGGTGTATGGTTATGTTAGCTAAGGCTCGATTTCCTTGTTGTCTTCATTCCACCTTAACCTAAACCAGCATAGCTCTTCTGATTTAGCAAGTTCCCTTTTTATTTTCTGTCTCGCCGAATTTCTACAAGGACAGATTAAACCTGTTTCCCCATGACCCTGCCGGTCCTTTGAGAAGGATCATAAGAAATGTACTGAATCTTATGATCCCGCTGTGAACGGTGTAAGAATGGTATGAAACCGTTAGCCATGCTAACCTCAATTCTAAAATCAACTAGAACTTTTGTAGCTTAACATGGTTGATATTCGGGCCAGATAGGAGTCTGAATGGAAAAAATAACATCTTTTCTATATTTTCGACTCATTTTGCACTACACAAATGTTTGACCAACCACAATCTGTCTAGAAAATGAACCCTCAATACAACCTAGTAAGTAGATTCGTGGCTATTACGTATCTCAAACCCTTTGGCTATTGCTTTGTATTGCTGTTTTGTGTTGTTTATAAAGATCTCAGGTGATGTTTCAAAACCTACCAGGAATCCTGAGGAGTTGTCTAGGAGGCAACGGAATCGACACACAAAGATTCTCTCGAGGAGAGACGAGTTTTCAGGGGGAAGTTCTTCAGGGGTGCACATCAGAGACATACTTGGGACAGGTTCTCCATCTGAAAGAAACCGTTACCGATTACAACACAAATACATATTAAAGTGCCCTAGGTTGCATCCTAAAAACTTTCTGAATTCCTTCAAACTTCTAAAGT